>ARYC01007179.1:0-11103 GCA_000711775.1 Oxytricha trifallax
GCAATTTTTCAAATATGATTCAATTCAAAACATTTAACGATAGATTTCTGTATTGTATCCCTAAGATCAAGAAACTTTGAACAATTTAATTAAGGACCATAAATTTTAGTAGCTTCTGGCAGAGTAGAAAATCAACACCTCCAATATTTTAGAAAGTTAGGAAAGTGACACCATGAATTAGCAATTTCTATAGAGTCCAACTTTATTTAAATCAATTGAAAATCCTGAGTCTGAAAGCACAACTATTACTTATGATGACAAAAACTATAATAGTTCGTCAAACTGTATTGCTAATCTTGAAGTTGATAACTGTGAGTAGATTTAAAGTTAAAAATATTCAAACTCTGAAGACTTTGTAACTATTCCAGCAAAGTTAAGTCAAGATGATATAGAAATTTTGAATAACAGATTTAACAAGGAGCAATTAAACAATCCAGAAGTTCAGCATCTGATTTGAGAATCATGTTTAGGGATATCTTTATGGTTATGAGTTTATATCAATTCATACAGTTATAATCACATCATATCAATTCATTCATCATAGATATATTCTATTTATTCAACACTTATGCAACTAATAAACTCAAGATTATAAATTCAAGATTTAGTTTTTCTATTCTCTTACAAGATTTACTTATTTTAATTTCTTAAATTTTACTTACAAATTAATTTTTAATAAATAGCCTTTATTATATGCAAATCTGCAATTTTTTAAATCTTGAAATTCATTAAATCACTTTAGTATAAGATAATTCATATCAACGAATCCTCTGCTGTCTCCTAGACAGACTAATACAACGTTATCCTTAATTTTGGTACCCATTGTATCCACTATTTTAGTATTAGAGTAATTTCTCTCCATTGCTCCACTAACATTTAGGTTCATATTGCTTCCATGTTGTTGCACTGGTAAAAAGTGTAACTGTTACTATTATGTACTACTTCCATTTAAATTTGAATTGCCTAAATGCGTTTGTCCCCCCTGAGTTATCTATATTATTTTTGCGAAAGAATTGCTGTTGTCTTCTTATAGGTAGGCGTTGTTATTGTAAGAAGGAGTTTAATTTAGGTTTTTAGACAGCAATCGCTTTCCAGTTGGGCAAGGTTTATTTGGCTGAATGTTGTTTGAACTTAATGGAGTTATTTTTGCTGAGGTAAAGTTTTATGGAATCAAAATTAAGAAGTGTAAAAATATAGTTTTGACATCAATAATCCATTTTAATGGTACAATAGTACCTCACATTGTAGGAGTATACATTGTCATGCTTCTTCTTCTTAGGCTTTTTACTTGCATTTACAAGATAAGAACAAAGTCTCTTCACTTGTTCCTTCTAAACGAGATAGTGCACACAGGCTGTTCTTGTAACTACTATCAAGTAATATCCATGTTCAGTCTTTATTTCATTTAAGAAGATTATCTACTCATCATTTAATCAAAAACAAATATTATAGTATATTTTTGTCTTAAAAGTTATTAATTGTAGGAGATGAAAGAGTAGAGTACTTTGTTATATTCAATGCTGTAAACATTGATTTCATTAGTATTCAATGCAATGTAAGCCATATCCTGATTGACATCACAGCATACAACATTTAAGTTCTTTAATTACTTTTTATCCTTGTTTAGTTCTATTTCATGAGCTTGAGAGATATTGCCTGTCACATAGTTCCAGATTTTAAACTCAAAAGATTGGCCAATTGTCATTATCTGCACTTCATAAATAAAATAATTTTATTCATCTTGTTGTGATTGGTTGATGTAGACAATAGAACTGTTATGTTCATTCATGTTTTTGATACACTCATCATACTCTAGGTCCCACACCTTAATATTACTCTCAGAGATTGAAATAAGAATATCTTTGTTTGGAATGGTAAATATAGATGTGACTCTGTTCCAATGACTTTCGTAGACTACACAGAGTTTACCCTTTGCTATGTCAATCAGATACACATTCATGTCTTTAGAACAAAAAAATAGCATATTCTCATCCTTACCCAATTTCATGGCTGTAATATTCTATCCTGTGAATGAACTCAAATCGTAATTCTTGATAAAGACTCCGTTATCTCTACGCCTTATACGCAGATTTTTATCTTAAGAAAATGATATGATGCTAAACTGATTTAAAAATTATTTTTAGTTAAGTTTTTTTATATGTTTTATTTGTTTCTAATCTTTCAGTTACTTCGATGCAAATAATTGGATCATATCCTATAATAATGTATTACTTTAAAATCAATTAATATTACTTCTGTTACATGGAACTAAGTTTTCTTTTGTTTGATCTAAAATTTTCAGGAAATTTAATAGAATTGTATAACCTGCTTTATCACTCACAAAGATCTTTGACACTTCTTTATTTTTATCACAGCATCTCAAATCTCTCTCAAGAAATAGTCCCAGGAATCTGTAGGCTTGAAAAAACTCAATCTTTTGCCTTTTAAGTGTGAATAAGAAATACTCATTATATTTAATTAAAAACAAATTAATGTAATCCTCTGATTTAATATTGAAAATAATGCCCTGTTTAAATTCTTCTAAGGTGCTGTTGTTTAGTATACTAATTTAACCTTCTTTAGTAAAACACAAGAATTCAGTGTTTGAAATATTATCAGCTATATTATCTCTTCATTAACAGATTTGACCTAGATATTTTTTTAAAAGAAGCAAATTTAAGTCATAGAGTTAAATTTAACAATTTAAAATCCCTACTGCTAGTTTATGTCTGTAACTTCCTCTAAAGTTTTAAATAGTTTCATAGCAGTTACACTACTTTACATTAGTTACTAAAATTCAAGCTTTTTATCTTTGAAGTTATACTTCATTAATCTCATGTCGTAACCATAAGAAAAGATGAATTCCTTATGGAAGCTCATAATGAGAATGAGTGTACTATATTGATGGGCATCAAATTCACTAATAGTCTTCTCAGACTCTAAGTTCCAAATTTTAATCTTTGAATCTATTACTGCAGTGATAATGTACTTATCATCAATAATTTTGATTGAGTCAAGAATTGAAAATTTGTTGACAAAAACTTTGACCACTGTGTAATCAATAATGTTTTATATGAGCCTCAAACAGTTTGATAAGGACATAATGACTCGCTTTTTATTCATGAAAAATTTTATTCTAAAAAGAGTACATTTAGGAAGTTTAATTATTTAATCAATTCTAGGGTTCTCTTTTAAAACATGGTAAAAGCTTTTGAAGTAACAGATATTTTCACTTGTTATATCTAATCTTAAGTCTGTAAGAAATTCACTTAAAGTCTCATCAAGAATACTTCCTCTCAACTATAATGTTAAATGATTTTTGTATATAATTATTATAAGACTTATAGTTAAGGTATAATTAATGAATTATATGTCGATCTGTAAGTGTTAAATTAAAAAACGAGAATTATAATAAGATTTTAAGATAATCAGCTATTAATTTAAAAAAGATAAAATTAGGCTGTAGCGCATCCTCTCTAATCGTATTTATATTTCACTCATCTCTTTCCACTCTGTGATATTTTATTTGAGTCTGAATACTCCGAGTAGCTTCTGTTTTAGTGTATTTTGTATGAATCAGCTCCGTGTTGTCATAAATCGGTGAATTATATTTGAGTATCTGTGTAATTTCGAGATATCGTCATCTGACATTGAGTTCCCGATTGTAACAGTATACTGTTGAACAGCAGCAAAAACTGTAAAAATAGTATCGTAAATCGATATTTTTTATTTTACATATAATTTTTTGCTAAAGGCACACATTGATATCACAATATTCTCAAACATCTTTCATTTTAAGCTATAATTATAACATTTCTGAATAAAACATAATTCTCTAAAGATAAATAAGCTTTTCCAAAAGCTAATAAATTTTAGCTTAAAATGAAATATGTTTGAGAATATTGTGATATCAATGTGTGCCTTTCGCAACAAATTATATGTAAAATATAAAATATGTTTACAATTCTATTTTTTGCAGTTTTTGCTGCTGTTCGACAGTATACTGTTACAAGCGGGAACTCAGTGTCAGACGACGATATCTCGAAATCACACAGATACTCAGGTATAATTCACCGATTTATGACAACACGGAGCTGATTCATACAAAATACACTAAAACAGAAGCTACTCGGAGTATTCAGACTCAAACACAATATCACAGAGTGGAAAGACATGAGTGAAATATAAATACGATTAGAGAGGATGTGCTACAGCCTAATTTTATCTTTTTTTAATTAATAGCTGATTATCTTAAAACCTATTATAATTCTCGTTTTTTAATTTAACACTTACAGATCGTCATTTAATTCATAATTTCTACCTTACAGAAATCTAAGAAATTTAGTGGCTCATATCTAATTGTTTGCTCAATCAAATATAGAATGTTTGAAAACTAAATTAGTAGCTGTTTTTCCTCTCTGTCAATGTAAGAGCTGTCAACTAACTCAGCTAATTTATATCAAAATCCACCATAGCTTCTATGATTTAAGATATATTTATATATTTTTGACACAGAATATATACTCTAGAGGAGCATATTCTTTCACACAACCCTAGTTCTTAGCTAAATGCTTGTATATGTAAATTCTGAAGTATGAATCTAAATCTTCAAATTTATTTTCAATCTCTCCATTCTCAAAAGTGTTCAAATGATATTTATAGAGATGATAATTGAAACTGCAGTCTCAAATTTGTGCTGAAAATTTTGGATGCATATGGATTTGAACAAGTGTTTTATCTTTAAGTATAGTATAGTTTTATTGTTCTCGAACAGATCTTGAGCAGAGGCAAAAGGATTTTTATAAATCTAGGAGTTAATTTAAAGGACAGTATCGGGTTTAGCTAGGCTTTATAAGATTGATCTGAGTTCTTAAACTAAGTTATTGATCATAGTCACTGCTGAATAATATAGGAGTTAATAAAATAAAGTATAAGAAATAAGATTTAAAAAATATTCAAGTAATGCCCTATATTTAAAACTAAAGTAACTCGTTATTCAATTTAATAGCGATTCTATAGTATTTCCAAATATTATAGTTTGGAATTTGGCTTTAGCCAATTTCTAAATCATCTCATTTTAAGATATTTTGGTACAGAACTAACTGTTAGATTATTTCTCTATTATAATACTAATGAGATATATTGTTATATTTAAAACAATCATTGCATAAGTTCCAATATAAATGAGAATAATAAGCTTGAGGATAAGAAGCCATTCATATAAAAACTCCATTAATAATTAACTATTTATTAATTGTTTAATTTCTTGAATTGGTTGTTTCATTCAATAGTATTTTCATAAACGCCTCGATATGAATTGATCCATGAAGTGCAGCAAGACTACTAATCAATTTTACTGTAGCTCTTTACTTAATTCAAAAACCTCGCCTAATCCTTCTTTGTACGAATCTTCCTAGAAGAATAACTTTAGATGAATTCTTAAACCAAATTCTAATTTCTTTAGTTAATTCCATTCTTGTACAGTCCATGTATTATTTCATTGCCCTTTCTATAGCTTCCTTGGCATTTTTGTAGACTTAATTCTAAGTTTTATTTTGTTGTTGCAGCTTAATCAATTTAGGTTTTTACATCCTCATCTATTGCATCTCCATTAGCTAATTTCATGCTTTGCTTCTTAAGTTCATCTTGAGATTTGTTCTTTTATAAGCCTTAATTATTATTTTGAGCATTTTAACCTGAAGCAAAATTCAAGGCACATTTAAAAACACCTCTTAGTCACTTATTTCTACCATAGTTTGAGTGTCTTATTTCTTTATTATTTTGTTGAAAGATTCCTCTGTTTTAGGTCTCTTTTAGATTGTTAGTATAAGCTTGACAAAATTGGGGAAGTAAATAGAAGCTGATCTGAGTAAATAAATAAAGCTATCAAGTAGATTTTATTGAAATAAGTTCTCAATTCCTGATATGAAGATACCAATAAATTATATAAAACATGAATGTTATAGTTTTAATTATAAATAAAGGTGAATGTTGTAATCTAGCTTCAATTTTTTCAGAACTTTGAAAAATTTAATGAGAACTTCGGGATAGTCTTTATATAAATCAAGCCTCTCTTAATCGAATGATTGAATCATTTCCTTGATAAACTAAAACCTAAATTTACTAAAATATCTTTATAACTTACATTATGCTCAGAGAGTTTGATATAATTTCTTAGAGAGGGAACAGTTCTTATAATAGAATATATGATATTCTTTATTATGTAATAGGAATCATAAGTCATTTTGTTCACTCTAATTCAGTGATAAAGCACACAGCATTTATACTCAGTTCTAGTTATCATATTGGCTTATAAAATGATTCAACTATGATTTTAGTATCTTGCTCACTGCCAACTAATAAAATAATGTTTTATGTGTTATCCACCTCAAAAGTAGGTAATTATGAAAAATCATTCAAAGGAGTTTGCGTATCTCCAGTTGACGATTTATTTACAGGATTTTTTAAGTCTCTTAGTTAACTCCTAGTAAATCCTTTTATTGATTTATAAGCTTTGAGATCTGCTACTGTAATTTCTTAATGCTGAACTTTTCGGAGCCAATCATTAACATTTACTTGACATTTACATAAGTCTTCCTAAACATTTGATTTTGAAGAATTAATTATTCTAGTTTCTTCTGTCATCCTTTTTTACTTCATTTTCTGTTATTAGTTTCTCTATCTAACTATAACTCAAAACGCCTATATTTATTGTTAATTCGTTCTAGTAATATTACTTTTGAAGTAATGCTCTGATTAGTAACAAACAGACTTATCATTTTAAAATGCATTAACAAATGATTTGTTTTAAAGAAATGCTATTCTGAGCATGAAATTAAAAAACATATTCTAACTAAAATGTTGTCCATATCTAATTAATGATGCATGAGATATACAGAATAATCCCAACTAATACCCTATTTGAACATGCATTTAAAATGATAAATATCCATACTTCTGGAAATCTAATAGTTCCCAAGATGCAAGCATGTAGATATATGATTTCGGACTTTTTTGCATATTAAGCTTTTAAAATTCAATTTCAAGAATATAGCCAAGATATTTATGAATTCACTGATCTAGAAAATTAGCACATAAGAATATCGATAATACATTAATCTTTTTAAAGAATGTTTTCTAATTTAGTTCAACATTTCGCCTAAAAAAATTAGTAAGCCATACTTCAAACCTAAGTAATATGCTAATAAAACTCACTAAATGTTGAACTAAATCAAAGCATAGATGAGAATATTTCATTTTCACCAAATACTTGGATTAATACTTTCGCAATATTTATCAAATACGTGACTTCATCTTGCTTTCTGTCAAGTTTTATTGTGTTATTTATAATTAAATCCTCAAACCTTTTAATTTTTTCTATCCTCATCGCATAAAGCCTCTAAAATCTTTAGAAGCTGCTCTGTCATTTTCATTAAATTTATTTCATTTTTAGGAGGGGAAGTTGATTTAATAGTTCCTAAATCGATGCGAATAATTCTTTTCGAATCATCTTCATCCCTGCAATTAACAGCGGAGAAACAACCCATTGTTAAAAAGTTTAAATTTATTAAATAATTTAAGTAAATTCTTTTTACTTTTTACATAGCATCAAGCATAATGCATTTTAATGAAATATGAATAATCAAAGTTTATTGTTTATTTCATTTATTATATTAGTGCTTAATGATCTATTCTTATCTTTGTTTCATTAAATCAAATCTTTTCTATTCAATCTGCATTTTTTGAAAGAGATAAGTTTAAACATTTGGGTTTGCTGTGCTTCTTCTCTGAGTTGATTAAATAAAGTTAATTAAATTTTATGATTGACTATTTGATTGGTTGATCAAGTCTCTATTACTTTGAATGTTCTCGGTTATTATTAGAACTATTTTCATAATTTAACTTAGTTCTTGAAAGTAAGGAATTATTCTAAGCTAATGTAGAATGTGCATTTTACAATTTATTCAAGTATTCTGTTACCTAAGTTCTAATAACATCTACTGGTTTCTAATAATTTGATGAAATTGTTCTTTCTTGTCAAAACCTAATCAACTGGATGTATAAATTAGCATTTATCAGTATCTTAATCTTTCATACTTATTTCCTCTTTAACTCCAAGGATTTTTCACTATATACAAAGGCTATACAAACTTGATTAAACTTACATTCCAGCTTATAGTTTTAATATTTCTTGATGTCTAATTCCATCTTCAAAATAGCACTACAAATTGTCTGAGGAATTGCTATTCTTTTTATGCATTTAGCTTTTTTACCTCTTCTAATGGGCTAGAATAAATAGGTCACCTTTGAACATTTCTGCAATTGAGTAATTCTCTTTTTGTAAAGCATCCTTACCAACATAATCTTTATCTTGGAAATCACAAACGCTAAGATTTTGTATAGTAGTTTCACGACTTTTATTTCTAATGTGATAACTTTGAGACTTTGGATCACCACAAAATTATCCCATAATATTTTCAGCTTAATTCTTTTAATTACTATATTCCTATTTTTATAGCTTATTCTTTTTGGCTTCAAAAGCTTGCTTAAATGAGTCCCCAGTAAAATTATCTGTAAAGATTCTCTAATTCATTTATTTTTGATTATATAAGGGTCTAATGTTATTAATTTATTATCTGTTCCACTTTCCTAAAATCTCTATTTATGCTTACAATTTACAAAGATTTTGAGTTCTTTACTAATAAGCCTATTTAATTGGATCATCTTTTAGAATCTATAAGAAGCCATCATTTTTACTCGATAATTTTAGTTTTTCGTTATATTAATAAGTGAAATCAAAAGAGGCACTTAAATTATTATTTTTTCTTCCTATTTGTTGCTACCTCTTTTATCTTAAATTATCGTATGACCTTGTAAGTGAGTTGTCTTTCCCATCGCTTTGTTTAGGTTTTGTGATAGCAGAATTGCTGTCCATATTGAAATGTTATTCTATAAATATGTCATGATCTATACTCTGTCCAAGATTGATCTAACTAAAATTCTTCATAAATTTAAGAAAAGGATTTTAGGGTTCATACTCTCCAAGTTAAGAGTAGGATTTACTAAGTTAAATTGCTCTATTTAACTTTGATGCCTATTTAAATATTCTATGAGATTTTAATTATAACCATTTTTTATTAATAATTCTTAATATACTAATAACTAAACTTATTAACTTAAACTTTAAACATATCAAAAAACTTTCTCATTCTCTTTTTTGTTTAAAAGTTTTCTTATACTTAAAAATGGATTTGCATGCGCAAAATGTTAATGAGACTACATTTTCCGCAAATCATTAATAGACAATAATCAATTGCATTAATACAACCATGTAAAAACACAAAATGTATCATCTATATATAGGGGTTATGAGTTTTATTTATAAAACAGCACATTCTGACAAGAATAAAACAGCTTTCTGATAGTAGTCGTTAACTATCCTCAATGTGAAATGTTCTCAATAAAAATCTTATTGATTATTGGAGACTGAGAAATCTAAATAGAGGGATCCTTAATGACTTTGTTTTAGTACTTCATTTAAGGACTTTGATATTTTGTAATTTATTTTATTACTTATTAGCTGTTGAATAATTATTCACTCAATTAAAAGTTTATCTTATACCCTCCTTAATTTTATTTGAATTACATACATTCTCGAGGAATAGCGAAAATTAGTGAATAAGTATTTATATTCAAATTATATTAAAATTTAACGTCTATGAAAAAAGGTAAAGCCAATACAATATTTGTTCTTTCGCAATCCCTTCAAAGTCTTAAACTATTAGATCGCTAACAGAGCAAGGATAATTTTAGAATGTCTACTATATTGGATTAGAGCATAAATTAAAGTGGTAGTCGTAAGTTTTCACCAATTTCTCCAACAAGTTCTAATACTACAAAATCTTATCTTACAAAGAATAATTTTACAAATTAAAAAAAACCATTCATCCATTTTCTACACAAAAATCAGAACTTTATTGATAAAATAAAATCAAATTATTATAACTTTTATACTTAATCAAAATTTCAAAAACAATTAAAATTTACCTAGAAATCCAAAAATCCTGAATAAAAACTTAAAGTTGAAGACATTTCGTAAGCATCATACGTAATATTTGATTAATTATCAAACATTTATAAAAAGACAATGAAACTTGCTTGCAAGTGCTACCAAAAATCAAAATTTAAGCCTCTTCTGAAGAAATGCTTCATTTGTAAGGAAAGAGTATGCAAGAAATGCTTAAAACATGGTGATTGCTTTTAGTGCACATCGTTGAAATACAATAGAGAAATCATTAAAAATATAGTCATATTTGATTAACTAAAAAAAAACTTTAAAATTAAACAGTCTAGAATGAGAAAAATAAATTAGAAGGAGAGATGTAAAATAAGATTAGAATGTAAAAGAATAGAAACAGGAATTGGTAGAATCTACCAGTATTTAGATAAATAAGATTGATGAAGCTGAAAGATAAATTTAAATACTTGAATTATAAAAATATTAATTATAATTATAAATTATAAAGATATCATAACAGAAAGCTATCCAGAATCAAAGATTGAAAATTAAAGAATATATTTGCAGCACTACCTATGACATAAAAAGTGGCTTTAATTTAAACGAATATTTCTTTTACTAATATAAATAAATTGCAAATGATAATGTACATAAATTCAAAGGAGTGACTGAAAATCTAAATAATACTTGTAGTATTTAAGCTTAAAATCATCTAGCATGATGTTATCATCAACTCCAATTTTCTATTTGCTTTTTACTACTTTATGAGCAAGATCATAATTAGAAGGCCATCCTTGTTAAATTCCTTAAACGTATGAAAGTAAGAAGAAATATCTACCTGTAAATATTAAGAGCCCATCGGACAAATAGCTTGGGTTAGCGTGTCTTCTTCTACTCAATACATAGAGAAAAGTTGTAATACTGAGAAGTTTGAAGCCAGAATTATAGTTAAACATGGTGTGCTCTGCGAATTCTCTGCGGTCTTTCTCTTCTGGGGTCAACATCTTATAGAACTTTGCGTAAAACAACCAAGTCAAGTACATTCTTCTTCGTTTGAATATTTTAAGAGTCGAATATTAGTAAAT
>ARYC01007180.1:0-19165 GCA_000711775.1 Oxytricha trifallax
CTAACTTATATTATGATGCTATGAACGACCAAGAGTTTTCGCAGAACCTGCCTGCTTAGAAACAGTTGTCAAATAAACTACCTGAAAGAAACTTTTTCTTTGGCATACTTGCAACTATCAAAGGTGATTACTTGAAAGAAATTATTCAAGAATCTCATAAGAAAAGGTACAGCATCTCATCAGAAAATAAGGACAAACAATGGATCAAGATAAGTGAGAGCTGGCTATCAGAGCTGCAGAAGCACCCTTATATTTCAAAGTAAGATTTGTAGCTTAACTCTTTATAAAATCTGGTGCTGGCATCTGCTTGATGAAGGAATAGAGCAAGCTTCACAGAGAGCGAAAGTCGCAAACAAATGAAGTTAGCAAGAGACTTTATTCAAATATTTAGCCTCCAGAGTAAATGAACATAGATGCTGAAGCTGGCAGCAAGAGAAGAAATTAGGAGGAGGGAAGAAAGATGTAGAAGAAAAGAAAGAGAAGCCAAGTCCTTCTAAAGAATTTTAAATGTGACTTATATATTCATTAACTTAACTACAAAACTTATTTATATACATTCACTCTCCCTTCTTTAGCACACTTTTAAGCTAATTAATTATCTACTCTCTTCGCTGAGCTTTTAATAAAGTCTACTGTATCGATAGGTAGTCATGCATCAAGTGGTATAGCAGCAGTTTCTTGTAATGACCTTTTAATATTCCCCAGTAGAACTCAATTCCATTAAACTATGGACTATAGGTACGTTGAACACTGGTGTTATCCTAAGTTGTTCATAACTCTTCCTTGTTTCTTTAGTCTTATGAACAGAAAGATTATCAACGAATAGTATAATCTCTTATTCAGGGTACTTCTCTCTCAGCTGCTCTAAGAACTTAATATACTGCTCTGTCTTAATAGAGCGAGGATGAATAACATAAGTTTCTAAACCAGCATCCTCGCTAATTCCTCCAAGAATTGCCATTGTTTATACCTTGACTTTTTAGTCATATACTTCTATATTACTATGCCTCTTATACCAAGACTTCTAGATGAAAGTGTTGAATATAAACACAGCCTCGTCAGCATGAATAAACTTAATATCATTCTATTAGGCTCTCTGTATTTAATTATAAATATAATTTAAGTTGTTGTTGTAAAATGGCAGAGTGAAATCAATCACTCTCTTGATACGATTAACACCTTTGTAAGAAATACCATTTCGTTTATAAATGTTGGCAATAGACTAAGCAGAGATCTTCAACTCAGGGAACTGGCGATGAAACATAGTAGCTCGTTGGTCTAAAGAGAAGTGAGCCCAATACTTCAAAGTTTTATCATTAATAAGATAGTCAATATGCTTCTATAGAAACTTTGACTACCTCTTAGGCTAAGAATTTAGCTAATTTTGCTTTAATTATAGTACAATAAGACAGTTGGAGCGAACTGTTGACGGACTTCGCTTTAAGAGTAGCGCAATAAACTAATAGTTTCGTACTAGTTGATTTATTCACTGTATATATCATCCATAGCGCAGTTTAAACACTAAATCTATATATTCTTCATCATAAATGGACCCCAAAAGCTTGTTACTTTAGTCTCGCATTTAATTAATAACTCCAACCCCTTACAATTTCCCTACAAATCAAAGCACTTTTAAACCTCATTAAGGGGTTTTGTGGTTTTGATTGTTGCCATTTCCCATGCGTCCATTGAAAGTTTTCATCTCTCCAGTCTACTCTTTCTTGGTAAGAGCCTTGAGTGCCCATTACGCTCCCAAGTCTTAATACATCTACCCTTGAAGCCCTGATGAATTCAATTTATTGTAGCTCTCAAAGATGAGAAATCAATATTATATTCTCTGGCTTGAGATCTCTGTGTACAAAGCCTATCTTATGAAGATCCTTGATGCCTTGTATTGTTTAAGTTGATATTAATGCAAGCTATCTATGATTTCTTTGATCTGTTGTGAAATCTCTGATGGTAATTTCTAAGAGTGGTAGTCTGAAAGGAGAACAGCATCTAGCTTATATAAGTATTGCACTCTTAAACTTTGCTTAAATTAGTACTTGATACTTATTAAAAAAACTCCATTTAATACTTGTCATCACATAAGAGATAGTTGATAGAATATACTTTGTAAGCATACTTAAGATCCTTGATAACTTTCTTGTCAAGGAGTCCTCTAGAATTAAATAGCTTTAGAGTGAAGTATCTAAATAAATCTGTGAAAGTACTGGAATTTTCTTGTATTATATCTTATTCATGATTTTAGTGATCTTTAATTCTAAGTGGTTGCGATCACCTCACATACTCCGATTCACTTGCTTATTAGAATTCTTCATAATAAAGAGGCTCCAATGCTTTTTTTGTTGTTGATCAACTTTAGTTGAGTGTCTTAATCTTCAACTTCTATTTCTTTTTTGTGGGTTTTAAAAGATGCTTCTTTAAGTCTCTTGTATGAGAGTACTGCTAATGGCACTCAAAGCAATCATACTTTCCATCAATTTTATCATGCTTTAAGTATACAGTGGGCTTGGCTTATCTATGCTCCTTCATATGCCTATACCAACTAGATTTATGAGTGAATTCTCTTTCACACTTCTCACAAAAATATACTTCAACTTCCTCTGCTTACATTGAAATTTCATTTCTAACTTTCTCCTCCTCTCTGTCTCCCACACACTTGTTTGCCATTTATTTTCTATTATTAATTTCTATTTTAATAACAGAGACATCAAATGATAGCTCTGGTAGTTCTTTATGAGAGTTCAACTCGTAGCTATCACACTTTTTATTGCTGCCATAGGAAGGTCTCATTTAGTTTGATGGAAGTGCTGTTGTTTTTCTTAAAATGTTAGCGCTCATATTTAAATTTGAATTTAAAATTATAAAACTGCCTCTATAACTGAGAGCTTATGTGAGAGCTTTCCAAGCCAACAAGTGTCAAGGGAGGTTTTAAGAGTGTTAGAGAAGATATAAGAGTGCTAAGAGACGAACCAGCTCTAAATATAAGTGAGAAAGTAACCATTTTAACTTTCAATAATAAGCTGATTATAGCACGTACCAATTTAGGAGGTGCTCCTAATTAAGTACGTACCGTTTTAGGAGGTATTTTGTCATTTTATGATTAAAATTAGGGTGCTCCTAATTAAGTACTAGCATTTTAGGAGCTGCTCCTAATTAAGTACGTACCAATTTAAATTTAAAAATATGGAACTATAACAGTAGAAATTGATATCAATCTCTCAAGTTTGAAACCAGTTCTCAAAACCTTCTCCATATCCTTCTTAGAGGTTGACCTCCTATAGGATGCCCATATTTAATAGTAAGTTTTACAGAGGTATATAATTGAAATCAATAAACTTAAATTTGAATATCATTTCTTAGATCTGTAAACAAGATGGAGTCAATGAATGATGCAATGAAAAGAGTGCAAGCACAAGAATTGATTCAAAGATTTAGAAGCAAGGAGGATTTGCATCGCTACCTGGTGCAGCAAGGTAATGAACTCATAGTAACAAATATTTATTATGCAGTTGGGTTGTTTCTGCCAACGATGGAAGGTACTAAAATTTCATTTCTGAGAGCGATACTCTGTGAAGAAAAGAAAGCATTAAAAACTTAAGATGTAAAGTTTGCAGAGATTCCAAACTATCCAGAGATTTTAGTGACTAACTTATATTATGATGCTATGAATGACGCAGAGGTTTTGCAGTACCTGCCTACTAAGAAGCAGTTGTCAAAAAAACTTCCTGAAAAAGAAACTATTTCTTTGGCATACTTGCAACAATTAAAGGTGATTACTTGAAAGAATCTCATAAAAAAATGTAAATCATCTCTTCAGTAGATAAGGAGAAACAAGGATCCTAATAAGTGAGAGCTGCCTATCAGAGCTGTAGATTTACCATTCAAAACCCCATAACTCTTTCAGTTGTTTGATTGATTTTTTTATTGATAAAAGTAGACTATTAATGAATGCTTTATATTTTAAATGGGGTTTAAGTAGGGGTTTAATGTTTAAATATTATTAATTTAAGTGAGTTTGGGGTCAGTTTATGACAGTGAGTATATAGATTAATTGTTTAAGTTGCGATATGGATGTGATGAATTTAATGAATAACTCAAGCCTGTTCTGAACTATACGTCTATAGCAATGCTATTCCATGAATCATCTTAATTATATGCCTAAGAGACCCTTAAAATTTTAGCAGCATCATATTGACTATCTTATTATTGTAGAAATACATTTGAATTGGGAAATTGCAAAAATATAAATATAGAAGTGATCGTTATTAATATTAACTGCCACGAATTTGATGAGTGGCTAATGCTAATTTGTATTCTAAAAACATTAAACTTTTCCTCTCTGATTACAACTGCCAGTCTAGTAGTCTATTAGTCTATTATATTAATTATTTTAATATTAAAAGTTTATTAATTAATTAAATTTTTTAAACATTAGACTATTAGACGATTAGACTCTCTATTATAGTTAAAAGTGATTTGTCTAATAGAAAAACAATATTAGACACTTAGACGATTAGACTACTGTCTGAGATGAGTAAAAGATGGTTCTAATAGCACTCTCTCTCTTTTATCGAAATGATGCCAAAGAATAGAAATAGTAATCGGGATGTCCAAATGTTTACACCGATGTCAAAATGTTGACGCTTCCCGAGATGGCTAAAAGAAGTGCTATCATAAAGAAGAAGAACTCGATTGATCACTGTAGAAAGCGATTAGACAACTAGACGATTAGACTCGTCAATCTAATTAGATTTAGAAAGTCTATTGAATGATATTAGACGATTAGACTATTAGACGAGAGTTTTAAAAGATAAAGTGAAGTCTAATTTATATTTATAAATAATTATTAATAATAAATATAATCCTTTTCAAATGAATGTCTAAATGAATGGCACTTGTTCTTTTTAAAAGTAACTTCAATCTTTTTACTTAATTCATTATAGCCATGAAGAACAACAACTTTAAATAGGAATTCGTCTTCAAAATCGATGTTCTTGATTATACAAAAATCAACTGGTAAACAGTAGAAGCAGATCTTAAAGCAACATCGCCAATCTTATCGCACATTCAAATCTACTCTCTATAGTAACCAAACCCAGCAGTATTCATGGTAATAAATACAGAGTTCAAAAAGGGAGGCATTCATAAGAATTTCTTTACAAGCAATAGCTATTCTGGGTACAAGAAACTGCAAGATTACGGTATCGTAGCGACAAATGTCTATAGTTCATCAGAGAAGCGACTTTTTAAGAATCATCCACATCTTGCACTAATC
The DNA here is from genome assembly GCA_000711775.1 of Oxytricha trifallax. Lineage (NCBI taxonomy): Eukaryota > Ciliophora > Spirotrichea > Sporadotrichida > Oxytrichidae > Oxytricha > Oxytricha trifallax. Next base: position 5,282 of record ARYC01007180.1, read on the forward strand.
TATGGCTAATAAGAGTAATTCAACTTAGCATCCTGCTAGGCTTTGGCAAACTTGGCTTATCTTGAATCAGTAGATAATAAGGAAGTAGATAGAAAGGACTTGCTACTAAAGAAATTTATTGCTGATTACCTCAACGGGTAATATAGAAGTGTCGAATAATTTTACAATGATCACAGAATGAAAATGGATGACTTGATAATGATTGGAAATATTGAAACCAAACTGAAGTAGCATGCTCGCTTGATTAAAGATGCTGGTCTCCTATAACTTGAGTGTGTCCCTCTTATCAGATCGTTACAGGAATACTTACTGAGATTACCAAAGGAAAGCATCAATGAACCAGCGCTTACCCCAGAGTACTTCCTAAATCAAGGGTATGGAGATGTATTGGAAGCCTTTTATTAGAATCTCCTAAAAAGAAAAGATTCCAAAATGAACAGTATATGGATAGTGGGCCCTACTAATACCGGAAAGACAACCATTACCGAGATGTTAAGGTAGATCTTCATATGTGACATATTGGAAGATGGAGTATCACATTTCTTCGTGAAAGCAGCTAATATAGATATGGCTCCACAGATCACGCTCATGGATGAGATGAACCACCCGCATTACTTTGGTAACAAAAAGAATCTTTCTAGAATGAAGAAGATCATGGAGGGCAAGGGCTATGCTATAGATGTAAAGTATGGAAGTACACAGATGGCTTTTAAAAACGCATGCTTGGTGATTACAACAAACGACTTGCCTTTTGGAGAGATGGGGAAACTAGACAGAGATGCTTTCATGGAAAGAGTAACAATCTGCGAGATGAAGATTTAATCAAGAACGAGAGAGCAACAATTTCCATTCTCGACCTCACAATTGGCGCGATATCTTTACAACAGGTACCACGAAGAAAGGATGGCAGAAATAACAGGACCCTTGACTGATAGCTTAGAAAAAGATGAAGAGGATGATACAAAGAGCAGAGAGAGTGGTTCCAGAAATTCAGATATGTCATTTACCTGATAAATGTATTTAATAATTATTTATAAATATAAATTAGACTTCACTTTATCTTTTAAAACTCTCGTCTAATAGTCTAATCGTCTAATATCATTCAATAGACTTTCTAATTCTAATTAGATTGACGAGTCTAATCGTCTAGTTGTCTAATCGGTTTCTATAGTGATCAATCGAGTTCTTCTTCTTTATGATAGCACTTCTTTTAGCCATCTCGGGAAGCGTCAACATTTTGACATCGGTGTAAACATTTGGACATCCCGATTACTATTTCTATTCTTTGGCATCATTTCGATAAAAGAGAGAGAGTGCTATTAGAACCATCTTTTACTCATCTCAGACAGGAGTCTAATCGTCTAAGTGTCTAATATTGTTTTTCTATTAGACAAATCACTTTTAACTATAATAGAGAGTCTAATCGTCTAATAGTCTAATGTTTAAAAAATTTAATTAATTAATAAACTTTTAATATTAAAATAATTAATATAATAGACTAATAGACTACTAGACTGGCAGTTGTAATCAGAGAGGAAAAGTTTAATGTTTTTAGAATACAAATTAGCATTAGCCACTCATCAAATTCGTGGCAGTTAATATTAATAACGATCACTTCTATATTTATATTTTTACAATTTCCCAATTCAAATGTATTTCTACAATAATGATAAGATTCTTAAATACTGGCTCATTTCTCTCTAGCCTAGAGGGCAGTGATATTTCATCGCCAATTTCCTGAGCTTCATATCTCTGCTTAATCTATAGCGAACATATATAAAAAGAACGGAATTTCTTACAAGACAGTCAATCGCATTAAGAGAGTGATTGACTTTAATGTTCCATTTTATAAGACTAATTTAAATTATATATTTGATTAAATGCAGAGGTCTTAAGAGCATAATATAAAGTTTATACACGCTGATGAAGCTGTATTTACATTCAATACCTTTATATCAAGGTCTTGGTACAAGAGGTATAGTAATATAGAAGTTTATGACTAAAAGGTTAAGGTGTAAACTCATGTTATTCTTGGTGGAATAAGTGAAGATAGTGGCCTAGAGACTTATGTTATCCACCTTCGTTCTATAAAGACTGAATAATATATTAAGTTCTTGCAATAACTCAGAGATACTAATTAGTGTATTTTTAAAAAAGACAATTAATTGAGTTAATGGTTTTTATAATAAGGCCAGACATCATTATTAAATTCATCGAATAATAATGATGTTTTTAATCCCCAATTTTATTGATTACTGACTAATTAAATATTAAATTATAAAATAATATTTTATTATATTACTTAAACAAATATCTGTCACAGAGAAAAAATATTTTTGTAATAATATTATAAGATCCTATGATCAAAATTTCATGAAGGAGTTCGATTCAGAAGCTGAGACATGAATTTTTGTTAATGATGATACTTTTTATGTGGGGTAAGATGATAAAATTTATCAATAATGTCAAAAAATGATCATGCAACGACTTAGGGATTTTGATGTTTTTGAGAGAAAAAACATTTTGCACCGACTTAGACCCCTTCACTTTTTCTTAGTTAAATGTGCAATGAAAAAAAATAAAATCTCTACAGAGATGTATGCCTAATCAGCAGAATAAATCCAAAAAGTTTATATGCCTTTATGTCACAGCAATAAATAAATACATCTGTACTTGTCATCTACTTAAAGAAATACATGCAATTCCAAAAGAAAAATATTAAAACACCTAAAAAATGTTCCTTGATTATATAACTTAAGAATGTGCTCTGGGTTTTTATATTTTTATCAAAAGTCAAAAATAATTAAAAGTGGAAAGTAAAGTCTTTGATTAATTGCTTATAATTTTTATATCCATATTTTGTCCCGTTACATCCATATTTTTGAAGGTTTTAATGCTGATTTTTGTGGCGTTCAAGTTGATTACCTATTATTAGAATTTTCTATGGACTTCGATTTAAAATAGATAATTATCAAAAAATTTCGATAGTTTCAAAGTTGATAAATAAATACGCAATAAATATGGTATAATAAATAATTGTAAAAATTAAAAATTAAGAGTAAAAAGTCATTATAGAATTGAAGACAATTACTCTAAATATCAAATCAGCAATTAAGATGGTCATGAAAAGTGGATAATTTTAATGTTAAAAAAAGTTACGCAAATGAAAGATACACTTTTAAATCTGTTGAAACAAAACGTGATTTTTCAATTAAAATTCTGGATTAAAATTTTTGAAATTGATTAGAAAAATTATACCGAATTACAAAAGACATAGGGTAAGATATGATAATTAAAGTATTATTTTTTTGAGGTTTTATATACTCTTAACTTCAAATGGAAATAGAGAAGATAAAAGAAAAAATAATGTATCCAAAAAAATGAAAGTAAATTACTAAAAATTTCATTATAAATTTTTATTAAAATGCTTATTGGGTTTCTTTTATTGTTTTATCATCAATATTTGATGATTGTAAAAACAGATAAAAAAATTAATTAAAGCCAATCTTAAATATTTAAATTCTTTTAAGATAAGCTGGCAAGATTGAGTATCGCATGTTATAAATAATTTTGAAGATATTAATAAGTTTTGTAAATGGCCGTTTTATAACTTTTAATTTATATTTAGACATTATCCTAAATTAAAATGCATTTCTATAAACTATAAGTTATTGATTTAATTTACAAAATATTTTGATTTTAATAGTTATATTATATATTACTTATAGAAGTTATTTTTTTCATAAATATGATTCATATTTATATTTACCATAATTATAAAATTAAATAATAAAAATAAAAAGTACAGGTAGGATTTAACGCACAAGCAAGTTCTTAAGAAATTAAAAGAAGGACTTTATGGGGAAGATTTATCTGTAAAATTATGTCGTTTTTATTTTAACATAAAGAAATTATTAAAAAAAACTCAATAATTTTCCAAATATAATTAATTTATTGATTAAATTAAGATTGAATTTCGAAAATAATGAATTGTGAATAAAATCATGAAAAACTGCGTAGAGTTTATCGACAGGTAATTTAATTATTTACTCAAAAAATGTTATTATAGATTAAAATACACTTAATTTTTATTATTTAAAATTTTTGTTTTTTAATGTTTTATAAGCTTTTGAGCAAAAAATATTGTTTCCATTTTTTAAAAAAAATATTAGTAAGAACAAGTAAAGATAAATTCAATTAAAATATATTATTTTTGAAATTAAATTAAATTAAGTAGTTAAATAACATTAATAAATTTAGAATAAATTAATGATTTAAGTAAAAAAATAATTATTATAATAAAATTTTTTTAATGCTAATGAGAAAAGAAATTTTTAAAAAATAACTTTAGAGGTCAGAGGACCTTCCTAAATTTAATTTTGAATATTTTTAGCGACCAAGAAATTAGCCCCAAAAATATTAAAATATAAAGAATGATAATAATACAATATAGATATATATAAATAGAAAATAGCTTATAGAATCATAATTTTATTTAATTATAATTGTATAAAAAAATTAAAATTATTAGAATAAAAATATTTCAAACCCAATCATTCTTGATGCTTCAGTTTAACAATTATTTAACATTGGATCAATTATTAATTAATAAATTTTAACACTTATTATTTTGGAAATTTTTATTTGATTATGAATAATTAATAAATAATATTAAATATAAAATTATTTATCAATGGATAACAAAAGTTACTATTGATAAATAATATTTTTTAATTTAAAGTAGTTAGATACACTCTAATTAACACTAGGAAAATTCTAATTTAATTTTATATTAGTTATTTCTAAAAAATTAGACTTCTATAAAAATATTTCTAATTATTTGCTTTTTATTGAAATTCATTATTGAATTTTCATTTTATTAAAAAATTGGTATTATACTTAAGTCATAATAATTTCAATCCTAAAAAACATTTAAACCATGTCTATATTTATAAATAAATTATTATAAAAGTATTTATTATATAAGAATGTCTAGTATTTTTATTAAAGATTTTGATTTATGCAATAAATTACTAACAAAATTTTATTTTCTTCTATCATTTATCAAAATCAACTATATAAATATTATTATGGAAATTAATATTTTTGGATGTGAAGGAAATCTTTTTTAATTTCCAGAATACGATGATTTTGACTTAATAATTTTTAAATAAATTTAAAATTATTGCATCTATTAATTAGATTATATTTTTGAAAAATATAATAAAAGCTCATGATATAATAATATATTATATTTATTCATTATAATCTTTTCTTTTTAAAATAAAAGAATTTTTAAAAATTAGAATAAAATTTATAAAATGGTTAATACAAAAAATAGAATAATTAATTTTTAAGTTAATTATTTGAATATATTTTCACATTATTTATAATTTATTTTGAAAAAAAATTGTTATTGTATATTTACAAATATGAAGTAATAAATTAATTAATAGCATATCACAAGGATTTTTTTTTAAAAAAATATTATATTTAATCCTAAATAATTCTAATTATTAAAGAGGATCCTTTGAATTATTGATGATTATCTATTTAGATAAGCTTGATTTCAAGAATAGTATTACTTAATTTAAATTATTTTTTATTTATATTTATATGAACTAGGAGATAAATATATTGTTAAATTAAAATTTTAATTCTATTTTTAATATTTAATTGGAAATTAATTAGAAAGCTATTAAATTATATCTTAATATCTATTTAATTTAAAAATAATTATTTTGACCATAAAGATTGTTCTTAAGATTGCAAAGACAGAATATTGAGAGAAAATATGTTAAAGTTAATTACTAATTTATTTATTAAGTCCAAAACCGGCAATCAGAACAAGAAGTCAAACAAACTGGCTTAATAATTCTCTAACTTAAAAATCAAAAAATGATCAACAAATAGAAAAAAAATTACTTATAAATTAAAAAAAATATTTTTATTTTATTAATAATATTAATCTGAGTTATTTGAATTATTAAATTAAGATTTTATCTAAATATTATGTTTATTGATTAAAGTTGTTAATATATACATACATGAGCTAAAAGAACATATCTCAAATGTTGGCAAATGTGAGCAGTTAAAACTCTTAAATATTTTAGAAAATCTAGTATTTATTATATTTTATTTATATATATTTTCTTAATGAGTAATTAAATTTATTGTATAATTTATATTTGATTTAAAACAAATTTAATCATTAAAAAATGAATTATAAATTCTTTTTCAAAAATAGCAAATCATTAGTTTGTAAAGTAATGAGAAGTTTCAATATTTTTATTCTTCATAATATTTTACTATATTTTAATTTTGCAATCTTCAGCAACTCAATTATTTTAAGCAAATATTTTCTAAAATATATGAACGGAATACAAAAATATAGTAAGGTTGAGAAATTCTGTTTTGCTAAAATAATATTATACTTCAAATATTATTTTAATTTTGAAGGCTTAAATATATGCATTATTTAAAATCTAAAAGTACAACTATAAATGATTTATTCCACAACATTTTATTCGGATAATACCTATAGAAGCCAAAAATTTAAATTTTTATTTTATTCTTTAGATCTAGATTCCTAAATAAGTAGGAGACTTAAAAACTAGTAAATAATTTAATTTTTTATATCATATTTTTTGTTTGTTAAATATAAATATTATCAATTTAAAATTGCGCATTAAATAACTCAACATGTAGATATTCAAACAACTATTTTGTTTAATTCTTATTTAAAAGACTTAATAATGTAAGCATAAAGAAGAATTTAGTGAAAATAGATCTAATTAAATATTTTGCAGCAAATCTAGCAAACCATAAAATTGATCTTCAATAAATACAATAAAAGACTTTTTAAAATTCACGTTTATAGTAAATTTTATTTAATTCAACAAACTATAATAATTCTCTTTTAAACTTTCTATTTATGGATTTTTTTGTTTGTTTTAACTGTTTGTTATATTCAATCTTTATAAGCGGGGAGTTTCTTCCCCAACACTTAAGTTTATATTTTATAAATTCAAAACATAGTTAATTATATATTTCAAGGTTTATGTTTTATCCAATGTCTCATAATAATATTAAGTTGTTCATGAAACCCCACCCTATTTACGACATCATCTTAACGGGTGTTGACGTCAGGACGTCCCAAATCATAAATACATAGAATAATAAAAACTCAAATTCCCCAAAACCACATGATAGATTTTATGAGTGTTTTATTGATGAGAGGTTATTGTTTGGGGCTGGATTCACTTTAGTTAGGGGGTATCATTTTTACTCTAGTTATCAAAATATTAATGTTTTACATGATCTATTTCTATAATCAACTAAAATTATTTCATGATTATTTATGGTAAAGCATTTTTTTTAAAAAAGTAAAGTTTGATTGACATTTTTTTTAATGTTATTCATTTTTCTCGTATGTTATCACTTTTAATGATTGTTTTTATGGAAATTAATGATTGAATCATTTATAAATTTCGTATTTATAACCAAATTTTTTTGGAATTTACAACGTAAAATATTTTCAAATTTAATTCAATACTTTCATTTCTTTTAACTTGCGTTCTTGATTAAAATATTTTTATCCAAAGACAATTAAAAATTAAATTAGTTAAAATTTAAATAAAAATATTCTTAAAATGATTGGTTTTAAGGTGATTGATAGCTACAATCATATAATCTCTTAGTTCTTAAAGTAGTATAAATGGATTTCAATCTTAAAAATTTGTTTTAAATTAGATACCAATCTCACTTAGGTCTTTCTAATAGAGCTTGCTACTATTCTAAGGTCTACCGAAGGTAGGTAGAGGGTTGCTTGGCGCAAAGCATGTGGATCCAGTAGGCGGGATTCAATCCGTCAGCTTACACTCCTCGAGTGAGCTGGACCCTAGGATTTCCCTGCATTAGATGAGCTTTCCTGGCTTGGAAATTCAACTTCCTAGGTATTAGGAAGCAGGATGAAGGTACTCTCTGCCTTCAAAAATAAAAGACAAAAACCATTGAAGCCAATGCCGACTAGGTGATAGCTGAAATGGTTTTTCGAGTTTTCTACTTCATGATTGCCACGTCAACTCACTCAAATACGTCTACGTCACGATTAAGATTGATGGTTTGATTTTAGTATTAACTAGTGAATTATAATATTATTTAATTTTAAATCATTAAACACACACATGAGTATCTTATAGGAGTTCAATCCTATAACGTGAAAGTTTTTCTTAAACTGTAACAAATTTCTGAGATGGATTTCCAGATTTTTTACCAAATAAATTAGATTAAATTAGCACTAAATATGTCTTATTTTAATTAGTACTGGTACTAAATCCTTTTTAATTGGTCCATCAATGCAATAGTACCAAAACTTTATTAGTTCCTAGTTTTGATATAATGAAGTTTAAATGGAAAAGTTTAAATTTAATTTAAATCCTATTTAGTGTCATGTACTAAAATACAATAACTAAATCAGAACAAAAGAATTTCAAAAATGAAAAAATGTAGTCTTATGGAATTACTAGAAAGAGTTTTCATAAAATTTATATAGTTTAAATATATAACAAAGCAAAAAATTGCGATTTCAAAAATTTTTTTTATATGATACATCTTCATAATTTATCCCACATGTAGTGATGATAAAATATAAAAGGATAAATATCTCCAACCTGAAAATAAAATATCATCTAATCTTATATCTAGTTGAAAATAATTAAAAAGTGACACTAATCCCCAATAATACTCTTATCAATAAAAACACATATATACTATTAAGGGGTTTTGAGGTTTTGATTATTTTATCATTAATGAGTTGGGACGTCATGACATCACCTGGGACGTCCGGATAGTGGCTGGGATGTCCTGACGACCTTGGGACGTCCTGACGTCGACACCCATCTTAACTTAAAAATACTTAAACTTAAAATAAAATCTACAGATTCAAACCCAATCAACATCTTGATTGAGATTTTTTAGATAACTGATTCAATTATCGCAATCTTTATTATGGTTATAATAGCATCTATAATTAAAATATAAATATATATTTGAAGTGAGTATAAAAAGCTTTACATATATATATAATATAAAAATAATCTTTGAATAATATGGAAATTCTCTAAATTTCATTTTCTTTCTCCACTGCTCTATTTTCTCAATTGTTGCTTCATTTTCCTTAATTTGTTTAGTAATAGTAAAGTAAGCAAATTCTCTTAGATCTCTATTTATCTTGTATTATTAAAATGTTGATTTTTGCTTAGAATTATCATACCTCTATGACTTAAGTTCCACTTCCTGGCTTATCATTTTCTTTATTTATTATTAAAACTATCGCTCATATATTCCATTAAGTATATCTATTTCTCCAATCTTCTCTCTAGAAAATAAGCAGGAATATCGTATAAATTTCCTAATGCAGAAGCTTGTACTATTTGAGCTCTTTTAAATAAATAATATAGACTCTAAGAGGTTGAAAGTTCATCATGATGTTCTCTGGCTTTATATTGTCTATGAATATATCCAAGTTGTGAAGCTCTTCAATACCCTCAACTATTTGCTGTAAGATCTAGCAAATTATCTTAGGCATCTTTAAACATACCAAAATTATCTTTTAGTCAAACGTCAGATATTCATTATCTTTGTAAAATATATTAAATTGTCTTTATTTATGCTTGCTATAGATTGATTAATCAGAAATTTGAAGCTCAGAAATGGGGTATGAATCATCACAGCTCTCTAGGCCAGAGAAATGATCCAATTATTTATGAGTCTTTTCATTAATAAGGTAATCGATATGATGTTGAGAATTATTAAAAATTATTTTTGTCTTAGAATTAAGGTGCTATCTCAATAAATTCAATGACAATATACAGTAAGACCAGCAGTAGCTGGAAATTTAGGGATAAATCTTGCTATAGATTTTTAATTTAGAATAGGTTTTTATTTGATCACTATAATCAAAACACCAAAACCCCTTAATGAGGTTTATAAGTGCTTTGATTTGTAGGAAATCTGTTAGGGTTGGGTTATTAAATAGGTTTTAATGTGAATTTGATAGTAAATGTATTTAATTTAATTACTCAATGAACTTTTGTATCAAGTGGCAGAAGTCTGAAGTTTATCTTACTTAATCACAACTCTATCGAGTAAATTGATATGTCTGATCGTGGGTTTGGCTTGATTATTGCTTACTCTTCCATCTATTTCATTTATAAAGATTCTCTAGTTTTATCTATAAAATGCTTTAATCTATGATTCACATCCTTTTCACATATTGTTGAGTAGTAGTAATCTTTGCGAGGCATTTCGCGTTCGATTATTATTGCAGCCACTGCCCAAAATCCCATTAAAATTCTCCATATCTCTAGTCATCTCTTTCTGGATAATAACTTGAAGTTCCCATAATACTTACTAGCCTTGATACTTTCACCCTTAATGCTATGTTGAAGAGAATAATTATTTTTTTCAAATCTCTATGAACAAAGCCTAACTTATGCATGTAGCTCTTTGATACCTTGTATAGCTTAGGTTGCTATTAATGCAAGCTATCTATGATTTCTTTGATCAGATATGAAATCTCTGAGTGTCATTTCATAGAGTGGCAGTCTGAAAGCAACATGATCCTTGGCAAGGAGAACAGCATCTAGCTTGATTAAGTAACTACACTCTTTAAACTTTGCTTGAGTGAGTACTTGATACTCATTTGTAAACTCCATCTAATATTTATCATCACTTAAGAGATAGTTGAAGGGATACACCTTGTATGCATATTGATGATCATTGATAACTTTCTTATCAAAGGAGTTTTCTAATATAAGGTAGCTTTAAAGTGAAGTTGTCTAGGTCAATTTAAGCAAGAACTAGTATCTTTTTGTATTGAATTTTGATCATAATTTTTGTTATTTCAGAGGTCAGTTGGTTGCGTGCCTTCTTTACACACTCTAATTCTCTAGCTTATTCAGGCACTGCAACATTAGAATATTCCCTCGCTTTTCTTTTGTTGAAAAGCTTCAGCTCTACTTCATACTTTTCAACTTCTATATCTTTCTTGTGAACTTTAAATAGATGCTTCTTCTAGTCTCTTGTATTGCTTATTGCAATCAAAGTAGTCATTCTTCCATCTATTTTATCATGCTTTAAGTTTAAAGTAGTCTTGGCTTCTCTATCCTCCTTCTTATTTATTTACCTGCTTGATTTATGATCAAAATCTCTGTTGCTTAACTAAAAGAAAATAGACATCAACTTATTCAATTTGTATAAGAATTTAATTAATACATTTCTCCTCCTCTCTCTCCTACACACTTTTTTTCCATTAATTTTTTAATATTAATTTCTATTGTAATAACAGAAACATCAAGTGATAGATCTGGTAGTTCCTTATTAGTTTTAATCTCACGCTATCACATTTAATTGTTAACAGAAGAAAGTCTGATTTTGTTTGATATAAATGCTATTGTTTTTCTTAAAGTTTAAGCGCTCATATTAATTTTGAATTTAAAATTATCAAACTACCTCTATTACAATGAGCTTTTTTGAGAGCTTTGTAAGTTTAATAAATTCAAGTGAAGTTTTTAGAGTAAAAGAGAAGAATTATTAGTGCTAAAAGACGATCCAGCTCTAAATCTGGGTGAGAAAGTAAATATTTAACTTTCAATAATATGTTCATTATAGCAATTACCAATCTATGAGGTGCACATAATTAAGTACGTACTACTTTAGGAGGTATTTAGAAATTTTATGATTAAAATTAGGGCGCTAAAAATTAAGTACTTGCATTAATAAAGATCCTAATTAAGTACTAGCATTTTAGGAGCTGCTCCTAATTAAATACATGCCAAATTAAATTTAAATATGAGAGGGGGGCAAAACCTGAACCAGAAAATATATTCATGTTTCTATCTCACTAAAAGCTCTATAAATGCTCAACTAACTTCAAATAAGGGTCAATAAACATGTAAAAAGCATTAAAAATATGAATAGATAACTCCATCAAGTCCATATGATCAAGTTTATTCATAAAAAGTTATATTAAAATTCGATTTTTTAAATATTTTTTTTAAAAAATATTTTGTAATATTTCTTGAATTTGGGTATAAGTAAGTTTTATACAAGCTGTATACCAAAAAGTTACCAGTTTAAATATATATATAGGTATGCTAAACTCAAACTAAGATATTCCTCCTTGTAAAAATGGGAGACTTGATGGGATATAGCTTGTATAAAACTTACATATATCAAAATTCAAGAAATATTACATAAATCGAATTTTAATATAATTTTTTATGAATAAACTTGATCATATGGACCTGATGGAGTTATCTATTAATAAAAATCATTTGTGTACATTCACTCTCCCATCTTTAGCAAACATTTAAGCAAATTAATTATCTACTCTCTTTGCTGACCTTTTAATAAAGTCTACTGTAACGATAGGTAGGTCATGCATCAAGTGGTATAGCAGCAGTTTCTTGTAATGACCTTTTAGTATACCCCAGTAGAACTCAATTCCATTAAACTATGGACTGTAAGGTACGTTGAACACTGGCGTTATTCTAAGTTGTTCATAACCTCCTTGTTTCTTTAGTCTTATGAACAGAAAGATTATCAACAAATAGTATAATCTCTTGTTCAGGGTACTTTTCCCTCAGGTGCTCTAAGAACTTGATATAATGTTCTGCTTAATTGAGCGATGATGAATAACATAAGTTTCCTAACTAGTATCCTCGCTAATACCTCCAAGAATTAACATTGTTTATACCTTCACCATTTAGTCATTTAATTTTATATTACTATGCCTCTTATACCAAGATTTCTAGATAAAAGTGATGAAGGTAAAAACAGCCTCTTCAGCATGAATAAACTTAATATTATTCCATTAGGCTCTCTGCATTTGAATATAAATAAAATTTAGGATATTGTTGTAAAATGGCAGAGTGAAATCAATCACTCTCTTGCACCTTTGTAAGAGATACCATTTCATTTATAGATGTTAGCAATTGACTATGTAGAGATCTTCAACTCAGGTAACTGGCTGTTAAACATAGTAGTTCGTTGGTTGAGAGAGAAGTGAGCCCAATATTCCAAAGTTTTCTCATTAATAATATAGTTTACAAGAACTTTGACTTCCTTCTTAGTCTTAGAAATCAGCTATTATTGCTTCATTTACACAGAAATAAGACAGTTAGAGCGAACAGACCTATTTTTGACTCGCATTTAATTAATAGCCCCAACCCCTAAAAATTTTTATTCCCTACTAATCAAAGCACTTATAAGCATCTTTAAGGGGTTTTAGGGTTTCGAATGTCCTTTAAATGCCTGAGTTATTTTGATGGAGTTCGCTTATAGAATCTGTGAAATAATTTTCATATTCATTCAAAACCCCAAAACCCTTTCAGTTGTTTGATTGAGTTTTTGATTGATAAAAGTAGACTATTAGTGCATACTTAATTAGGGTTTTAATAGGGTTTATGTAGGGGTTCAATGTTTAAATATCAGTATTTTAAGAGAGTATGCGAGGTTTGGGGTCAGTTTATGACAGTGAGTATATAGATATATTGTTTAAGTTGCGATATGGATGTGATGATTATAGTCATCAACTCAGATCTATTCTAAATTACACATCTATTGCAAGACTGCTCCATAAATCTCCTGCTACTGTTAGGTCTCACTGTCTATTAGCATTTAACTTAAAGAGATAGCATCTTAATTCTAAGCCTAAGAGACCCTTAAAATTTTAGCAGCATCATATTGAATATCTTATTAATGATAAGATCTTAAATAATGGGCTCATTTCTCTCTGACCGAGAGGGCTGTGATGTTTCATCACCAATTTCCTGAGCTTCATATCTCTGCTTAATCCATAGCTAACATATATAAAAAGAA
>ARYC01007181.1:0-22382 GCA_000711775.1 Oxytricha trifallax
GTGCTCAACAAGCTTCCCAATGAACAGCAGGAAAGTGATCCTCTTATTGGTGCCATGATTAATCGTACTGAGAAGGCGGCCATCACTAAAAGCCGCGCTAATGATACTAACTTAGCTGAATCGCTGCTTGCAGGTCACGATGTTGCGGTTGGACTTTCCAATCCAGGAGTAGTTCCTGTTGTCGTTGCTCTAAAGAATGGCTTCGTCGACATTGATGAATACCTTGCCACTATGGAAGTGGTGAATGAACTCAGCGGCAGCATACTAGTGGCTGAGCTTGCTGAGAATGCTATTGTGCTAAGGAGAGAGCTGGCCCACCTTACGATAAGTCATGCGCAAGTCATCCTTCAGATACTTAATGATCCGCTGTCTCGACAACACTATGCCTCTCTCCCTTAGCAAGTGACTTTGGACCTCTCTCGATGTGATTATGCTCATGGGATTGTGAAGAAATACACCAATCTCGCTAATAGTCCTGCCACCCATTCTGTGTGGCCGCGGCCCCTTCCTCATAGTGAAGAACTAGATTAACCCCTACTCCATTGATACATCAAGTAGTTTCCTCACCTTGTAGCAACTGAGTCCCAGCATATTTGAGATTTGGAGCACGCTCCTGCCTTGCTTGTGATAGAGCTCATCGCATGAGCGCTTGAGTTGACAGCATTGAGCTTCAGACCCATGTCTATAGCTAGAATTGCCTTGTGAATGAAACTCACTTGGGCTTCCCTGCGGCGAACCATTTGCTAAGTCATTCCATGTGATGCTGCAATTCAGAGTGTCTTATCTAGGAATCATTACTGAAGAGCTGGAGTTCTCTTTAATCATGCTTACTCTACTACTGCCTTGTAAACCCAGATTCTAGAAGCCGTCGAAAATCTCAAGGGCCTATAAAGCGATGCTCTTTACCTATTCTGGGTCCAGCACTGAATCCATCTGGGGATCTTCTCGAGGGCAGGTGCTCACAAACTTCTTGGAGTCCACCACCGTCGCTCTAATCTCGAGCATAGAATGTTCTGACTCCAATCGTTACAGTCGCCTCTCAATGTCCTCAGGAGTCCAGCAAGAAATTCTAACTGGTGACTCCTGCAAAATGCCGCTGGTAACTAATTCAGAGCTAATGAATTAATTTGGCCCACTCCTTTGCATAGAGCAATGGCCTCTAGTAATCATAGTGGATTCTTAATCAAATCTCCCTGAATCCATCGAATAAGGAAAGTATGAGTCGATGCGGCTCCTACATAAGTTTCGGTTCATGAGTCCGCTTGGCTCAATAAATCCTGAGTTTATTCAATTAGATAAGGCACTAAACTCTTATGCCAAAGCACCAAACTCTAGTGCTTCCGCCTTAGTGAAACTCATTCCACTCTAGTGCTAAAGTGTACCTTCTAAATCAGGATTCTTGGCACCCTAGTCTATGACAGTCGAGCTAGTCTCTCTGTCAACTGCAATGATTTAGATTAAAATCATTAAGTTATGGAAGATAATGCTTAACAGTAGCAACTGGACTATCACGAGATCTCTTCAAAAGTCCAGAGCAAGCGTGACTTATACAACTTTATAGCAATTGAATGCTAAGCTCACATCCCTCGATACAAGCAGCTCAACTCCTATTTCCTGTCTTAAATACTAAAGGGCGAGAAGAAGGCAAGCTTATAATTACGAGTCTTACTGTTATATAGTACATCAGGCGTGATCAAGTGAAGGTATCATGCATCCCAATGCTGGCAGGGTTGGCTGTTTCTAACCTATTAGACTTTGCTGTGCAACATGCTGAGCCTCTGGAATACCTTCCAGATTAAAGAGATTGGAATCGCATGGACCGCTAGTGGTTGAGAGACATATTGTACACAATGAGGCAAGAAGAGCTTTAGGGAATGATCCGTGAGGCTCAAAATCAATCAGCCCAAAAGCAGCAGTAGAGTCAGGGGACATCAGTGCAGATTCGGTCAGAGTTCCAGGAGGCATTCCAGCGCTGTGTACATTTCAAGCGTAAGTTTTACTTAATATTCAATACCTTCTGAAGCTCACAAAGGCAAGGCCATTTCGATGCTTAAGGCAAATGCTAAAAGACGGCGCAGCAGGCAAGAATGCGAGGAGACAAAGGATGAGGAGCTAATGCTGAGAGCAGACAAGCATCAGTACATGCTAGAGGTGAAGCGGCTGAAATCTGAATATAGCCAGCTTACCCAAATGCAAAGACCTTAGTAGAATGCCAACCAGAGGACAGATCAACATCCCAAGCCTCTTAACATTGGCTCAGCTCCTTTTGGCTCACAGAGCTTGAATCAAGCGCACTTCAATATTGTAGAAATACATTTGAATTTGGAAAATTAATTATAATTAAATTAAATATAAATCAAAATCGTGGCAGTTAAAGTTGGCCAATTTAACCGATCTTGGGCTCATTCGATAGAGAATTCAAAATTAGATGGACTTTATTATTGGCGGTACTATTTTATCGCATCCCTGGAGCGAGATAATTTGACTTCAATGTGAGGGTATAATTTAATGAATTTAGAGGTGTTTAATTAATGTTGAGTTATCTCGCTCCAGGGATGCGATAAAATAGTACCGCCAATAATAAAGTCCAGCTAATTTTGAATTCTCTATCGAATGAGTCCAAGATCGTTTTAAATTGGCCAACTTTAACTGCCACGATTTTGATTTATTATTAATTTAATTATATTTAATTTTCCAAATTCAAATGTATTTCTACAATATACGAGGCTCTAATAAATGCAGTAGGGCGTTTCGATGAGTGAGCTCAAAATCTTATGACTTGAGGGTTGCTCCAACTCTTAGGAGCTGATAGTGAACTAATGCTGGAATCGAGTGTCCCGAAGGTCAAGGCACACTGAAGAATGCTGCAAGATATCTCGAATGGCCTTTAAGATAATGAGAGCTCATAGCGATGACTTTGAGCGAATGCAGTGTGACCTCTTTGTAGTTCATCTAATGTTACGCCACTTATTGTATGTTGAGAGTCTTGGCTTCAAGAGTTGAGAGTGAATATTTTATTAGTATGTTTATTTGGCCCTTAAGAAGTATTAGTTATTAAGCAGTTGCACTGTTGTGAAGTTGAATTAAAGTATTAAGCGAGTATTAGTAGTTAGGCGAGTGTTGATAAATATGTATTACGGTTCAGTATAGTGCTGTAGTTATCTCACTCACTTCCTTAATCTAGTGAGTAGTATATTGTGGCTCGTTATTGAGCTCATGATTGAATTCAGCAGGCGATTAGGACGGAACAGCATGATTGAAATCATCGTCCTCTGTTGCTTAGCTTAGTGAATGATTAAGCTGCTCGAGTCTGGTGTTCGAGTGGCGTTTTAAGTTATTACTCTGATGAGAAGGAACATCAGGCTGTTGGTCATGGGATACTTCCAATGTATGAGAAGCTGCTCTATCGTCAGGGCCTCTCTAGGTGATAGCAGCTTATACTTTAGTTGCCTTTTATGTGAGATGTGAGCTTGTCTTGTACTGCACCCTGAGATGCCGATCAAACACTATTTCTTTAGCGTCACCCAAATCAATCACGAATGCTCTGCTCTTAACAATTTCGTGGATATTGCTTTGGCCCGAGCAAGTCCACGTTCACTTGGAAATTGCTCACTCTGTATGCGTCTCTGATTGAGAGGAGCTCCTAAGGCAGATCCTCTTGCTCTATCAACACTTAAAGGCGATAGAGATTTATCTTGCAGTTGCCCAGCACCCATCGACCTTGGCGTAGGAGCATTTCCAGGCACTCAATGTATTCTTCCAGTCTCTTATTAGTCCTCCATTATCTGAATCGGCATGCCGCTTGCTATAGCTTGCTTGACTAATTTTCCTTTGCTTGATCTGTTGCATGGTCTTCAAGGAGTTTACGAGAATCATCTCAAGGCATAATGATGGCACTACATCCAGATCCAAGGGGGCTGAAGCATCTCACACATTAGCTTCTCAACTATATCAATTGCTAAGCTGAGGGAGCTCATCATGCTCGTTTACTAAGCTATCATCTCGCGAACAGTCGTTCTGTGCTACTTCCTCGTATCAGTCTTTGAGGCCACATTCTTTAGAGTCATCTCCTTGATTGAGATTTATTTGCGCTCTTCTGCATTAACGAGCTGATGAAGATCAAGCACGGCCCACTCTTCAGGCAGACTCTCCCTCTCGAATATCGTTTGGCAGCTGTCGTGCTTTTTGTACTTGAGCAGTTGCCTCCACTCCTTCACCAGACCCTAAACAATCGAAGCCAATTGGAGCTTCCAAGGATTCTCTGCGTCTCCCACTTTAGTGAAAGCAATATGATTCTTTGCCAACTTGGTAAGGCTCACTCGCAATCGATTCGTCTCAACGAGGATGTAGCTTAAGTGTTTGGCATACACGAGCTACTCGTCCTCTAATGCGATAAGTAAATCACCTGAACAAGTGGTTGCAGGACCGTTTTCGAGCTCGGGCTCGTGGGAAATCTCAAACATTTACGTCGAAGGCTGAATGCTATCTAAAGCATCTCGGTGACAAATCTACATTGAAGATCCATTCTATTCTTATTTAGTGACAGAGTTAAGTTTCCTGGAACCAAGATATTAGCTTGAACGCTTCTTAGCTTAGTTCGATAGCACGCCATAGCCGACATAAAGCTGCTTCGTAGCCTCATAATCTCGCATTCTGTTTTGAATACTTTAAGGTCGAGTCGTAGCGCCTTAGTAAATCTTTCTGGCCTTATCCACCAGCTTCAGAGTGCGGAGTCGGGCTTCCAAGTTTACACATAGCTCTCATAGGATGCCAGTAGAAATCGTGAAGGGACCACTGTTGAATGCTTCGCTATAACTGCCGAGACTTGGTTGAGTATTTACGTTGCCACGCATAGAAACTAACTGGGCTCCTCCTTCAATCGACAGCAGGTGGTGTGGTTCTTGAATGGCTTCTGCTGGAATGCTCGCATCCTTCGAAAGACTGGGACGCAATGATGGCCTTCGCTATTGATCTGGCTGGTGAGGGAAGCACTACTGAATGCGACGGTCTTCATCACACTTGCTATGGCGTCGCTCTAGTTTGCCTTCGTGTAGTATTCGTCTTGCTCATACTTGAATAGGGTGTTGATCGCTCTCTACAGAGACCTATCCAAACTTTTCTTTGCATTGTCTTATTTTGTATATAGCCCAATCAGATAGTCATAATTTTAGTTTTATTGTTTAATAGGTGCAGGCAACTAAGGCAGCAAATGTGAGAGTTAAGGCTTTGTTGCCATTGCTTCTTTAAATGTTTATTGTTTGTTTTCTTAGTGATTAGTGGGGCTCAGCTATTGCTCAATATAAGACTCCCATCCAGACATTCATTGGCTTAAATGGCTTGGCGGCTCTGAGCCAAAGGTATCTGGACAGCAGGCGTTCTTGAGATAATTGCTGGGACTCACCCCCTGATCGATTATCTAAGGTAATAGGTTACGTTGTGCTCCTTCCCTAAATCTCGCTATCAATAACTATTGTTTAAGCTTACCTGGTGAGAGGAGGCGAAGCATCTAAAGTAGAATCCAAGAAGTCACCCATGGTTTGGTAATGAGTCGAATAATCATGAGAGCCTCCAATATGGCGCCCGCCATCTTCCCTCCCCATTTTCACAGTTGCATGCAAGGCCTCGTCACTAGTGACGAATAGGAGAGAGTGGAGCGCGTGCCGAGAATGCTACTCACCACGTGTCAGAGGGCCCCATGACTTTTATTCGCTATCTAAATGTTGCTGATGAGAATGTTTAGGCGCTGTTTGAAAGATGTCTTTGTAACCAGGGGGTCGTCAAACTCAAGATGGTCAAGCAGCAGATCCTCTGAGAGGTCCTCCAGCAGCTATGGGTCGTCTTGCTGGCTGAGCGGGGCGTTAGAATTAAGGAGCAGTAGGTTCATATGTTGGATTCGTGGGGTTGTTAGAAATTCTAAAGTAATATTATAGGGGGTAGAAGTTTATAATAATTAAATAGGAGATCTCGTCATTTTGGTAACTTTAGTAGAATAGCCTCTACTACTACTACTACTACTACTACTACTACTACTACTACTACTACTACTACTACTACTACTACTACTACTACTACTACACTACTACTACTACTACTACTACTACTACTACTACTACTACTACTGCTACTACTACTACTACTGCTACTATTGTTACTACTGCTACTACTGCTACTGCTACTACTACTACTACTACTGCTACTACTACTGCTACTGCTACTGCTACTACTACTGCTACTACTACTGCTACTATTGTTACTACTACTACTAATACTACTACTGCTACTACTACTGCTACTACTGCTACTACTACTACTACTACTACTGCTACTACTGCTACTGCTACTACTACTACTGCTACTACTAATACTACTACTACAGACCCTCTAATAAATTACTAAAGCTATCCAAATTAATATATATAATTTTATCTATCTTAATTTATTATTATCGTCAGCCCAAATGCTTGAAATAGACTTTGATTGGGGGTTTATTATAAGAATGAGCTTAATTATACTATTCTTCTCTTTATTATTTTGAATTAATTGTTAATACTCTCATGTTCTTAATGAGATATTTGAATGGGTATATCTTGTATGCATAATAAATTACTATCATGAGTGTTCCCTTTTTTTATAAAAACTTGAAATTTAAATGTTTTTTAGCTAGAATTCATTTTATTCAGGTATACACATCGCTCTTTTCACTTAAAAACATGAGATACATTACTGGATTGAATTATTAGATAAAAAAATGATTCATATTTTGAGTTTCTCATACTGCTTTCATATGACTCTAGAGTTAGATTTTTTTGAAATAGAAGTTTTTAATTCTATTTTGATTAAAGATAAGGATCTCGCTTAAGAGCTCCTATTAATTTTATCAAATTCTGTAAGCTACTGTGCAATAATATCTGCTTTTAACTTGACTATACTTAAAAATTAACTTATTTTCTTCTAGAATATATATCCTTTATTTCTTTATTCAAACTGTCTCAATTAAGAATGGCTCTAACATTTTCTTTGCATTCAATAGAATTTTAATTTTTCAATTAGATGATGTTTTTAAATTTTACTAGATTATAAATAAATATTTATATTCTATGCTATCTTTTTTGGTACTTTACACTTCAAATCTTACTATCTGTGATTGAAACTCTAGATCTTTAAGCTTTTATTATTTTCGAATAAAAATTATTTTATGCTTCTTAGTTTATATTCAATTTCAAACTAATTAATGTACCACAAAAATATAGTAAATTATTTGTCTTGAATTGGGTAAAACCACTTAACAAATTACTCAAAATCTTAAGAAAATTAATCATCTTATATGATTTGGTTGCGAACTTTAAATTTAATTCAACACTTTTATAAATGAAGAATTTAAAGAAAAGTAAATTTATATGCTAAAAGAGTGATTGCCTATATAAAATTTAAAGATTACTCCATATTGTTTTTTTGATAAATAAAAAAAACTAAACAAAAGTTATTATTTTTATATAATTAAGAATTCATAATTAATTGAGTATTTTTATAAATATTAATCTTAATCATAAAATTCATGTTAATCAAGTAGAATTAATACAATTAATTTAAATTTATATTATTACATTCACTAAAATATATGCCAATTTAATGAATAATTAAGAATATATTAGATATTTAGATTTAATAGGTCACTTGATCCTAAAAACATGACAATTTTTTCATTATCTATTAAATTGTATTGGAATATTAGAAAGTTTTTCATACAGATAAGATCGAGTTATTAATCATTAAAAAAATAGAATTTAATGCCAATTTATTTTTCTTAAATAAAACAAATTATATCATAAATATTAAAACTATAATTTATTATTTTAACGAAAAAGGATAGAAGTAATTTTTACTTTAATTATTCGAATACTTTTGTCAATATTTCACAATGTAAAAAAAGATTTATTATTAAAGTTTTCTTTAGATAAATATAAATTGATGAAATTATAATTATATTTTAAGTTGAAAATTGATTCAATTTTTTAATATTTAATTTTATTTAACTTTTGTGAATAAGTTTAATTATGAATTTAATAAATATTTGGTTATGACCTGAATTGACAATAAATGACTTTAAATAATAGAGACATACCTTTAATACCAATATAATATTCTCAAGTTAAATTCTTTAATCAAGCTTTTAAATTAATAATATAAAAGATAATTTAATTCAATTATAATTTTGATATTCTAAAATTATATTCATACAGAAATATTACTATATATGTTGATATGTTATAATAATTAATTTGATTATATTGTATTATATTATGATTTGAAGAAAATTAATAATATATTAAATTTAAAATTCAAAAGAATTGTACATTTATAATATTAATATAAATAAAATATAAAGATCGCTAGATATTTTGTTTAAAAAATATTAATCAAATATTTTAATATAAAATAATAAATAATATAATTATAAATTTAAATTAAACAACTGTTTTCTTATGATTTTCTATAATCTTTAAATGTATTTTAACCTTTTATTTTCAAAAGAAAATAATACTTTTATTACGTGGTGGGTGTTTATAATTAAAAATAATTAAAATTGATTCAATGTTAATAAGCTATAAAATTAACTTTAATTTACATTTAAAATATTAATGAAAATATAATGAAGAGGAAAATATCTATTTCATTTAAAAAGTACCAGATGATATTTTTAATAAACATGTCGGGGGGAAAGTTTCCTGCCCAGTCTTATGATAAAAAAATATTTTAGGGAAGTTTCCTGGCAAGTAAAAAAATCTTTTTAATTTAATTAATTCTTATAACAACTATCAACTAAATTAATTGCTATAAATACATCTATTTATAAATCATTAATTCAATAATCAATTAGTCAATATTTCTATTAACTTTTCTTCTAAACACCATACAAGTATACTCTCATTTCTTCTGAATACTAATTCATCAACAAATTATTGTGCATGTTATGCAAGAATTGATCCACTATATTATATATATATATATATATTATATATATATATATTTCTCAAGTATTTTAGGTGATTCCAGGTGTTTTCAATCCTATTAGTTGTAATTTGAATTTCTAAAACTTATCTTTCCGCTCTTCCTCTAAATCCTCCCCTAGCTTGATGAATGTAAGTTTCATGCTATTAGTCATTATTTCTAAGGAATTCATATCCTCTCCAGCCATCCGTAATAATTGTACTACCCTCTGAACATACTATCTTACTATGTTTTTTAAAGTATTTTTATTCCTGTTATTTACACATTAGACTACTATTTACTTGCAATCTTTCACGATTAATCCTATTGCCCATGCTTATCTATATCTACTTCTCCTTCCATTAATTTGAAAGAAGCCAGTGAGTAAAGAGAGATTCGTCTATTTCAACAACTTCAAGATTTAATTGTAATATTGATTAGTACTCATTTTGCATTCAATCTGATATTATTTACTCAACTCATTTAGTATTGCTCTGACGTAGTGAATTGACATTATATTATCATTGTCAATTTTTTACCTAAGGATTTTGTATATTTGAGTAGCATTGTGACCCTTGATAAAGTACACAAAGATTATTATAGTTAGTACAATAATTGGAGTTTTTGAAAATATTCCATATATTAAATCTTTTCTAATACTTACCTTTATGTTACATTTCCAGCATTTAAATTCTTCACCATCTACGATTGTATTATTTTTGTATATTATCATACGATTCCAGCATTTTTAACATATCTCTAAGGAAATAAGCAAATTTCTGTCTTTTAGCCATTAAATTGTTCTTTTTGTACTCATTATTTATCGAATTATTGTATCTAGTTGTAATTAGAATCCTGATTCAATAAATCTTATTCTTTACATACCTATATGATGCTAGACAATGTAATTTCTTGAACTTAATAAAGTATGTTTATCAAAACCTCTAAATTATTTTTGGGTCATATATTTTTTTAATAGTTTTTTTAAAAAAAATATCATTTAATTATCTATAAAAAAGTTACTTGCCAGGAAACTTCCCCCCCCCAATCATGTCATATCGAGAGTGCTTATAATATCAAAGATGTGAGAGATAATAGATTTACAGATGAAAGTTTTAAAGAGTCAATTAAATTAATTTATAAATTAGGTAATTTTAAACTAAATTAGAGTCTAACAAAGTTATAATTTATTCAGAATGTTATCAATGTTTTGTAAGGTGCTTTACCTATTGCAGCGTAAGTTTTTCTGATAAATAAGGGAATTTTATAATAAATATACAAATAGTTTACTGATGAGCATTTAAAAACTTAATATCGATCATAAAATTTTGAAAAATATAATACAATTCATAAATTAACTCAATAAATTTCTAAATTATCAGATTAAATTTAAAATGGATTAATAACTATTTGCAACACATACATACACTCTTGATCTGAACGAGTATTTCCCTCAAACTTTTTAAATAAGTAAGTATTTTTTACTAATTAGCTATTGAACTAAGAATCTTCAAAATTATAAATATTATTAGCAAGATAAATAAATGTTTGTGAAATTCATTAAAAATTTAGATTGCTAAGACTGCGAATATAACATTTACAGCAAATTCGCTACAAGACAATAATATTCTGATGCCATAACTCACAAATGTTTATATCAGAGTCATTTATTTGTCTTCGCAAGAGTAGAAATGATTTGCAAAAATCAAAAAAAATTAAATGCCATATAGCAAATTTAATCACAGAATAATTACATGATACGAGCATACATCAAAAGCTTTTTTTCTTCCTAGTTAATTTTACAGATACAATTTAATTTAAAACTATTTAATTTAATCCCGTTTTTGAAATTTAACATATAAATTCCCCAATATTGTTTTTTATCAATATTTTAAATTATAGAATAAGTATCATTTAGCAATCAACTTTGAGCTGCCTTGTGATTCTGTTGAATCATGGATAAAGGAAAGTTTAATTTTATGAGACCAAAAGTTCAATCAATTATTTTGATAATTGTCTATATTAAAAAAATTAATTAAGGAAATTAAAAAGTGCGGCCAAAGATGGAAGAGTAGAAACAGTCAAGAAGGAAGCTACCAGTATACGCTGAAATAAAAGCAGAAATCAAACCAGAAAGTCAAAAATCTATGAAAGATTATTTTGAATATTCAATAAAAAATCCATATTATCAGACCTAAACATTTCCACCAAGCTAAGTAAACCATAACAGCTATAAAAAATTAGAAAAATTTAGTATTACACTAGATAATGGTCGTCATCTTCATTTTTATCAACCTGCAAGAGAAGTTGAGGGCTGGGTGAAAAGAAATATAGATTTGCAGAAAAGTAAAGGAGCAAACTTAGAACATAGGTGATAAGCAACAAGAGATAGATTCTATCAAAGACATATGAGTTTAGCATTTGCGTCTAAAATGTAAGGGGACTTAACTCGAAGTTGAAACAAGATTTAATGATGAGAGAAATCGAATTGAAACAACCAGACTTTATTGGACTCGTGGAAACGAGACTCCAAAGAATAATAGGACCTAATAATAGAAATATAACACAGACACAACTAGCCAAGAATGGTGGAGTATTAGCATTAAATGGTGGCAGATTCTAAATGAAAGCAATAAAAACTTTAAGATAGTTTGTAACTTGGAACATATTAGACTTAGAGGGATTCCCACTCCACATTTTCACAGTATACATACCACCGTACTGGAACGAGGAAGCAAAGGAATTACAAAACAGACTACTGTATATGATAAAATCTCTGAGACTCAAATGCAAGAACCAGAGAATTATAGTTATTGGAGATTTCAACTATCACATTAAAGAATTAAGCAAAAGACTAGAGAAGGAAGAATTAAAGACATCAATCCCTCAAGGAGTAGAAACTCACTCCAAGGGAAACTAATTAGACCAAATATTTTCAAACTTGGAAACGATAAGTTGGGAAACTGACCAGCCCAGACTGACAGATCACAAGTTGATTTTAGCAAAACTTAGAATTAAATACTAGGAAAGACCTAAAATTAACAGACAAAGAAAAGGGGTACAGAATATCAGATATAAGAAAACAATGCCAGAAAACGTTCATTGAATAAGGGAGGAAGATAACAAAAGAAGATTTAGACAACCCTATTATTCGATGCTTCGAAGATTAATTAGAAAAGCACAGCAATACCAAGCACTGGTATAATCAACCCCCAGAATGGGTAATTAGGAACAACAAACTGGAACCTAACAACCCCTTTTAAGGAAAAAAAGCCGAACGGAATAACGCTATTAGAGACATGGAATAAAGCTTAGATAGAAATGAGATCAAAGGTTTCTTCTATATAGTGAAAAAACTAACTAAGAGTAGAAAACAAGCCGAACCAATCAAAGGCATTTAATTGGAAGGTGAAAGGATAAACTTAGGAGAAGAGGCTGAAAGGAAAATAATTGAATTCTACAATAATCTCTACTAAGATGAGAGGCAAGACACTGGGGTGGACCCTAGTGGAAAAGACCAGATGATGACGTGTGATATTAGTATGGAAGCATTTTGTAATGTAGAAGATGTAGAAAAAGCCATTAAGGAATGCAACTTCAACAAAGCTATAGGTCCAGACGGATTCGATGGCAAGATTCTTACAAAATCCTAAGAAATTAGGAAAATAGTGCTTGAAAACATAACAGAATGGTTGAAGACAGGCAAGATTCCACAATACATAAAAGAGGGTAGACTCATACTACTCAATAAAACAAGCGGAGAACACTATCCAGAGGTAAATAATACAAGACAAATTGTCGTGAATTCTCATTTAAACAAGATTATTGAGAAAGTGATAGTAAATAAACTCCAAGAAAAAGGGAGTGAGTTACTAATGACAGGAAATTATTAAAGCGGTTTGAAGGAAAACAAAAGCACTCACTTAAACCTAATTAAACTCCAAAACATATAAAGAACTCCAGAAGGAGGAGTAAGCAAAGAGAAGCATACTTACTGGTAGACCTTTAGAAAGCTTACGATTCGGTCTGGAAAGACAAGTTACTAGAAATCTTAAAAAAAGAGCAAAGACTGAAGATGACAAGATTGCAATTAAACTGGTGGAAGAATTGTATTAGAACAAAAAAATCAAATTTGAGAATGAATACATTAAGACGCAGAAAGGAGTAACACAAGGGAGTAGGATATCCCCAATGCTGTTTAACATCTACCTTTAAGACGCCCTTCAGAAATAAAAAGAAATATAATCACTCATTAAAAACAAGGAAAACTAATGGCATTCGCAAATGATATTTTGATCAATATAAAAGATCAGCAGCAATTTAAAAGAATCATTGAAAGCTTTAAAGAGTTGGAAATGACTCATAATCTAAAACTAAACACTAAAAAGACAGTATTTCTTAGTGATGCAAAATAGTTTTAGTAAAAGACAGAGGTTGAGGTAATAAAAAAAGTAAAAAAGCAAAGTGTTTGGGGATTAATAAACTTAAACCCCTAGGAGATGCTGAAAGACACGTGAAACGAGTTAAAGAAACAGACAGAATTCTACCAAAAGCTAACAAAATCAAACAATCCTGCAATAGGGGACACAATAATGGTAGCATAAATAAGATCACACCTCATCTATAAATACACTCCATTAATACTAGCAAAATATTATAAAATAAAAGAGATTGACAAAATGGATACCCAACTAAAGAGGATAGCATTCAAAACCCCAGATATATACCCAAAAAAAAATTCTAAGGAACGTAACTCAGCTCAAGGAGAGTAGCACAGCAGAGATAATAATAGAACTCGTTAAAAAGAACATAAAAAAACAAGACATGACATAGGTGATTACTGGCAAAATAACAAAGGCAAAAGTCAAGTTTAGAATAACAAAATTAAACTCTAAAAAACTAAAAAGATCTTCATCACGAAAAATGTAATGGATACCATGATGGCCATTATATAAGGAAGAACATTGGTAAACTATGGGATAAGCCACTATTGCAACGCACATAAGATGTTCGTGAACACGACACACACATGAGGAATTGTAATCTCATAAATGGAGCTGGAGATCCAACAATATTCAGAAAATTAATTGGAGAGCATAGACTAATCGATTTAGACAGTAAGACTCAAATAGAAGTTCTTGCGAACATGATTTGGTTGGATGAGAGAATAAGAGGATTAGAGACTACTAAAGGTTAATTTCAAAAAGTCAGGAAACTTTTCAGAGTTACTTATATCAAAAAATAAAAACCCACTTCAGATGAAGAAGCTCTAATTCAATTGTGAAGAAAAAAACATAAACAAAAAAAAGTAGAATATATTGAATATTCAGCTCAGGGAAATTAGAAGATGAGGTTAAAACTGAGACAATTGAAGTGAAATGTAATTAAAATACAAAATTTAATTAAGGAAATTAAAAAGAGAGATTTATAATAATTAAGGCTCAAATCTTAAGATCTAAGAGATGGAATAAATGAAATAAAACCCAAATCTTAAAAAGCCAATTAAGAGGCAAACCAACAAACCAACAGAGTAGGGACCTACAGGAAGGAACAGTATTATTAGAAAGAGTAGTTCTGGGAAAAGGTAAAGGAAATCAGATACGACCATAGAAACAGAAGCAGAGACCAAGAAGCCCTAGGGATAAGAGAGAATAAGAACTAGAAAGTTCCGCTAAACAGACAGATGGGATTCAAGAGTAGACTGAAGATTGGACAAATGAACTCGAGCAAAAAGATCGATGAAACAAAGACTCAGAGAACTTGTTTTGATACACACGAGGATGGAACTCCATTTATTTAGAGATCCAATGGAACTGAAAAGACTTATTGACTTAGCAGAAGTGACATGCTAAGGATTTGACAAGATCATTCATACAAAAAAGGGATTGAATCCCTAGACTACCAGAATGATGACCATAGTCTGCTGTCCTAGCACAAGGAGTAAGATGGAAAAAGCATTGATAAGAAGATTCAATGATAGGGAGGAGGCTAGAAGAAGAGGCGCCAGAGAATGGGACCTATGGACAGAGAGACAACAAGAACACTGGAGAGCGATCAATGAAAGTTGGCAACATGAAGACTTAATACCAGGAAGGCATATTTAAGAAATTACTGTGGAAATGTGCTTAAGATAAATTGAGGAAGCGCAATTCAGTGAAGTTAAAATCTCCCAACTAATATTACCACCCATAGTCATGAACGACAAAGGAGTATTACACTTGGAAAAGTGTATTGGTTCTACAAACTGGAATTAGACAACAGCAAGTACTGGAGGGATTCAAAGAACATTGAGACCAGCATAATCCCAGAATGTTGTTAGAGCAAAACTATGAATTGCTAGAACTGGACTATCTTGAGAATGAAGAGAGGCTCAGGTGGAGCAGAGGTGTACGATACAAGAAGACAAGTAGGAAGCGTGGCTGTAATACAGAAGCACCTAAGGCAAGTCAACGAAATGGTATCACAAGTTATGGGAGAGGATTACCAAGCCAAACAGCTAATAACCAAGCCAGAAATCAACCAAGTGATGGACCCAGAAGATTGCGGGGTATTACTCATACTTATGGTAAACCACCTAGCCTTAGAAATCCCAGGAGAACCAATCTTCTAAATATTCTCCAAGGATTGGATTAACATGCAGAGATACTTTCTTATGTTCAATCTTGAGAAAGGATTTATGAAGTTGGTGATTGGGAAATCTGGCATCTCAATAAGGGAAGAAGGCTTGAAACAGATAACAGAGAAGAGAAATGAGAACTTGTGGAGGAATGGGTATGAGGATAAAGGAACGGAGATGATGAACTAGAATTCTCATAGAGATAAATGGGACTAATTAGTTCTGCAGAACGGAGCTAGAATGGAAATGGAATAGTCAAACATCGACGAGGAAGGGAGATTCAGTGAAATTGAAGATAACGAAGCAGAAGTGGAAAGTTACCTTACGCCCAAAAGGATGACAGAAGAGCAGGAGCTAGCAAGTAGAAACTTATAAAATCACACCATTGATTAGACCAGACACGATTAGAACACTCGAGACGAGATATGAGGACCAAAGTGAGGTGGAAGGAAACTGCAAGGATGGTAAGAGAGAAGACCAGAATACTGATATGAATAAGGAGGAACCCAGCAGACTTGAGGAGAAGAACGACAGTTAAGTATTGTAATGAATTACATTTCTAGTAGATATTTCACGCAATTTTAAAAAGGCAACTTATGAAATTTATTTTACCTTAAGTTATTATCGATCTATCTAATTGTCTATATTTAATAACAAATAAATATTTATAATTTTATTAAATATTAATTTACAATTATTGAGAAATTAAAAATATTTTATATTAATTATCCAAATTTTAATTTAGTGACTCTAAATTACTTTAATAAATATTCAGATGTGTTATTTTTATTTAATTATTTTAGTATAAATAGTTTTTATTTATATTAAAGTATAAAAAAATCAATATAATTAAGAGATATAATTTTATATTTAATCAGCTTTTTTAATATAAAATAAATATATTAAAGATATTAAATTTAAGTATTAAAGCCTTATAATCAATATGTTTGAAAATTTAATTAAAAAATATTTTTCTCAAAAACATTGAATAAAAATATGCATTTTATGACAGTTACTCCTCACGATCTATGCATATCTATGGCAATTAGTATTGCTTAAATAAAATAGCTTTTTTAGATGGAGTAATTTTTCTGATGTTCATGTAAAATAAATATAACATAAATACCTAATCTAAGTTTATTTAAAATATTGATACTTAAAAAAAATTTTGGTTTATTTCTATTATTGTCTTTTTGTTCAACATTAAAAATGCAGAAAAATAATTATTTTCAAGATGTGATAAATTAAAATATATTAAACAAAATATGAAATTATGTAATACAAATTTTAATTTAAGTTATTAGGAAATTAGCAATAATGGAAATAATGATAAATTATTCTTCCTTCCCACTTCCTATTAGAAGCATGAAATACAGTTGTTGTCAATTAAATGTCGTCTAAATTTACTTTATATCTTTAAAGAAAACATATTTTAAATTTTTTATTTGGTTCATTGTTGTCAGTATATTTTTAAAATCTGCGATTTGAATTTCATTCTTTTTTTCGATGCTGACACATGTTACCCAGCGATATTACAATTTATTTTAGCACATTTAAAATAGATGGACTTAACGAGGAATGGTAACTCTAATTGAATAGATTATTCAACAATTTAAACTGCGAGATTTAAACTGATTATATATAAATTGTCAATAAACTAAATAAAATATTAAATTTATTTTAGATTAAGATATAATCAAATTTATAGGATTTATTTTAAAACAATATTATTGAAAAGTTATATTTTTATAGTTTAAGTAAGATTATTAATTATTTAGTGAGTATTGATTAATTATATTTCTAAATATTTATTTAATATGAGAATATAAATATTAAAATATTATGTTATTTTTAATTGTGCTCATAAAAATATTAAAAGCTTGTAAGTTTATTTAAAGTAAATTTATTCTTAGATGGAGTTTGCTCTGTAAACCTTCTTTTGCAATCATTTTTACTATAAAAAATATTTTAACTAATATATTATCTTAAATAGATTATTATTATTTATGTAATTTAATACAATTTACTGAGATTATACCTATTAAAAAAGATATATATTATGATTAATACAATTAATTTAATTAAAATAAATAAGTACCATTTTTAAAAATATGAAGTATATGTAGATTTCAAACATTAATACCAAAAATATATTAAAAAAATTAGATTAAGCATAAGAATTGATATAACGTTTGTATTTGTCGATTTAAAATAATTTTAATATAAACGTATAAATTATTAATTAAGTAGCAAGTATGATCACATATTAACTTAGGAAGGCATTTTTAGTGGATATAATTCGAATTTAATTATAATAGCAGATCTGTAATTAATTTATTTAACATAATGCTTGTTGATAATATATTTTAAATATAGTATTTATTGTTAGTAATACTTTAAGATTATTTATAAAGTTATAGTTTATTCTAAAGATAGGATATTATTGTTTTATTCATTATCTAAGAAATAATAATTTTACTTTATATTAAAAATTATAAAATAACTATAATGATAATTGATTAAAAGATGACTACTTAAAATAGGATAGAATATTTTAAAATATCATTTTTAAATTCTTTATTTATAATTACTGAAATTTATTTTTCAAAAAAACATGTACATTTTATGAAGTTACACAAAAAGTTGGACTGTAATACACGATTTATGATAGCGCTGTTGGTATTGATAGAGTATTTTTCAGTGGTTGTATAATGAATTTTTTATTTATTTATTTATAAATATTGTTGAATTTATAAGCAACGTTTAAACTAAATCTTTTATTGTATTAAAATATAATGTAAATATAAATATATATATATATAAACCATAGTCTTGCGCATGCTTGAATAGTTAAAATTAATTAAATTCCCTTAATTAAAATTAATTTAAATTTATCTATTATTAACTTCTTTAAATATAAAAATTGAATATTTTTTTAAATAAATTATATAATTTATTTATTACATTAAATGAATTTTGATAATCGTAATCATATATTTTAAAATAATATTGTAAGATATTATTTAATTATATACTCTCTAGTCAATATCATCTTTGGCTTATCCTTAAATAATTCTAATTGAAATACAATTAATAAGAATTACAAAATATCAGAAATTTTTAATGTAAAAATAAAATTTACAATAAATTACAATCAACAATTAAATTTTTTTAAAATAATTTTATTTATTAATTTTAATTTACAATTTTCAATAATATACTAAATTATTTATCTTATTATATATGAAATATTGGGTTGTGTCTATCAGCTATCGAAATTTTCATAATCATAAATCGGAGATATTAAGAATATTTTATTTCCAATTTTGATTATTATAAATAAATTAATGTCTATTTGATATTTTTTTAAATTAAAAAAAATCCTTTATTATTGTAGAAATACATTTGAAATAAGGAAAACATAATTAATTAAATTTATAATAATTCAAAATCGTGGCAATTCAAGTTTGCCAACTTGAACGATCTTGGGCTCATTCGATAGAGAATTCAAAATTAGCTGGACTTTACTATTGGCGGTACTATTTTATCGCATACCTAGAGCGAGATAACTCGACTTTAATGTGAGGGTATAATTTAATGAATTTAGAGGGTTTAATTAAAGTGAAGTTATCTCGCTCTAGTGATGCGATAAAATAGTACCGCCAATAGTAAAGTCCAGCTAATTTTGAATTCTCTATCGAATGAGCCCAAGATCGTTCAAGTTGGCAAACTTGAATTGCCACGATTTTTAATTATTATAAATTTAATTAATTATGTTTTCCTTATTTCAAATGTATTCCTACAATATCTGTTAATTTAAAATGAATTGTCTCTTCCAAAATTGTTATATTTAATATCATCTTTATTATCATCACTTACTATACAATAAATATTTTTAATTTAATTTTAAATTAAAACTAATAGACTTTCAATATAAATTTTATTCTATTTTGGTTTTACATCAAATTGCTATTCTCAATATCGATTTAAAATTTCAGCATCTTAAATTATATTTTCAACATTATCATTTCTTTTTATTAGTATTTATATATAAAAATAATTGAATAAAATACTTCATGAATTTAACTTTATAGAAAATAATCCTGCTTATTCAAACTAAAATTATATATTTTTTATATGAAATAATAAAGCAATCTCTAATGTTGAGTTTATCATTTCTTAAATATTATTTTAAAAATTCATTAAAAATCACTATTTTTCTTTCTTTGACAACAAAATTTGGTTTTAAAAACTTTCCAACATTCTTATTTATTTACATTTTTAGTATTATTGCTCTTTTATTTCTTCAAATATATTATATTAAAAATTAATAAGCAAAAATATCCTATTATTGAATTTACTTGCCATCAACATCTAAGTCACTACTTAAAATTTATACTTGATTTAGTTATGTTTATCAATAATATTCCTTCATTTAAGCCATATTTAATTAAATATTTTGGTATTTTTAAGATGAAACTTTTGGAAAATTATAGCTTTAAAAGGTTTGGATCTTTGACTTTTGAAAAATCACTTTTTTATAAGATAATTATTAAATTAAATAGAGATAAATTTAATTCTAAATAAATTATATTTTAAATTTTAAATAAGAAGAGAAAGACTCGATAAAAAATGGGAAATATAAAATTTAATATTAATAAAATTAAATTATAATTTTAATTTTAGTTATTCTTTACTTAAATAATTATATTTATAATTAAGAATTAAACTTAATTTATTATAAATAATTTAATTTAAAATTTATATATATTTATTTTATTATTTAGTTTTATTTATCTTTAATTGGCATAAATATATTATATAAAAATAAATCTTAAATTTTATATTAAAATTGATAAAGTTTCCTCCGCAGTGAACCACCACCACAATTAATATATTTATATTTTGTTGCAATAATAATAGAAGTAATAGTTTTATTGAATAAATCTATTTATAAACATATAAGCAATTTTAAGATCTTAATGTCTATTGCTCAATCTTTATTGAGCAAATGTAGATAACATAAGTCTCGAGGCCACTATCTTCACTTATTCCACCAAGAATAGCATGAGTTTACACCTTAACCTTTTAGTCATAAACTTCTATATTACTATACCTCTTGTACCAAGACCTTGATATAAAGGTATTGAATGTAAATACAGCTTCATCAGCGTGAATAACTTTATATTATGCTGTTAAGACCTCTGTATTTAATCGATTATATAATTTAAATTAGTCTTATAAAATGGAACATTAAAGTCAATCACTCTCTTAATGCGATTGACTGTCTTGTAAGATATTCCGTTCTTTTTATAAATATTAGCTATAGATTAAGCAGAGATGTGAAGCTCAAGAAATTGGCGATGAAACATCACAGCCCTCTAGGCTAGAGAGAAATGACCAGTATTGAAGGTCTTATCAATAATAAGAAATGCATTGGAATGCAGGAAATTAATTATAATATTAAAACATTAACTCATACATAAACCCTCTTGACCATATTTCGTTGCATTTACAGTCTCTTTTTATCAATAAACCAATCAAACTACTGAAAAGTTTTTGGTGTTTGATTATGAAATAATTCATTGAGAAGCAATTTCGTTTGTTAATGTAATTAATTAGACTATTACCTGAAATTAAGACGATATTTTATCAATATATTAACAATTAGTTATAATAATAATTATCATAAAATAAAAGCTAAATGTAGACCGATATAATTATAGAATTTTATTTATTATTATACAGTTATTAATAAATTTAAGATATTTTACTACAAGTATAATATATTAACGACAATAAATATCTAAATGTATGAAAGTATTTGACAAAATTTTAATACTACTTATTAATTATAAAATGTGAAATTAATTAAATTAACTTCTTTGTTAAGTCATTATTCATTATTATATATTATAGAATTATTATATATGATGCATTTAATATATTTTATTTATATCATGTCAAATAAAATATTATTTATGGTTTATTATTTTTTCTAGGAATTATATATTTTACTGAAAATTTAAATAAAATACCTTATAGAAATAAGAATTTTAATCTTATAGAAATCTTTAAATTTATTACTCATCTTTTAGAAGTATTAGCCTTGAGCTAGATTTAACAAAATTGAATTTATGTTTTAAATATAGATGGGAGTTCTATTAAATATACGCTGATAATAAAAGTGCTAATGTTTAAGATTAACGTTAGTAATCATAATATTTTTTAGCAACCATGTTTCTATATTTATAAGCGAATGTATAATTTAAATCGTAACTTTCCTCAAGTCTGAATCACTCTTTCTTGAAAGCAGAACATTCTTTTTTTACTCATTAAAACTATGTTATAGAGTTATTTAAGATTGTAAATAAATAAAAATATCTCTTTTTAAAAATATACATAAAAATAATTTTTTAATAGTTTAGGAAAACATTCAATTTCTAGTAATTTGAAAACTTAAGGTAAATTTATTTAGAAAAAAATTTAATATTAGAGAATGATAACAATTTATTATATTTTGAATAAATTTCTATTTAAATGAAGATCAGGAAAATTCATATTTTTACATTATGGTCTTAATATAAAAAATATTATTAGACTAATTTTAATTTATATTTTACAAGAATTATTAATTTATAATTCAAAATTATACAATTTTGATTGATTACATAAAAATATTTATTCGATATAATTTAATTTTATTTTTTTATGTTATATATTAAATACATTAATCAGGAATCAATCTGAATTAAAAAATACTTAAAAATTCAATTAT
>ARYC01007182.1:0-24700 GCA_000711775.1 Oxytricha trifallax
ATTTGACGTTAAGCACTTGCAATCTGAGACAATCATTTTCCAATATCAAAGATTCGACTAAAGTTTACAAAAGATGAACTCCTTTAATCAAAACTCACCATTTCGTAAACAGAGACCTCCTGGACCACTTAATAAAAAATCTAATTCCTTGCTGCATATAGCAATCAATCAATTAACATAAATTACTTTTATTTGACGTTAAGCACTTACAATCTGAGACAATCATTTTCCAATATCAAAGATTCGACTAAAGTTTACAAAAGATGAACTCCTTTAATCAAAACTCACCATTTCCTCAACAGAGACCTCCTGGATCTCTTTATAAAAAAGCTACTTGCTTATAACAATCAATTAACATAAATTACTTTAATTTGACATTAAGCACTTACAATCTGAGACAATCATTTTCCAATATCAAAGATTCGACTAAAGTTTACAAAAGATGAACTGCCTTTAATCAAAACTCGTACCATTTCCTCAACAGAGACCTCCTGGACCTCTTAATAAAAACTCTAATTCCTTGCTGTATAAAGCAATTAATCAATTAACATAAATACTTCTATTTGACCGTAAGCACTTACAATCTGAGACAAACATTTTCCAATATCAAAGATTCGACTAAAGTTTACAAAAGATGAACTCCCTTACATCAAAAACTCACCATTTCCTCAACAGAGACCTCCTGGACCTCTTAATAAAAACTCTAATTCCTTGCTGTATAAAGCAATTAATCAATTAACATAAATACTTCTATTTGACCGTAAGCACTTACAATCTGAGACAAACATTTTCCAATATCAAAGATTCGACTAAAGTTTACAAAAGATGAACTCCTTTAATCAAAACTCACCATTTCCTCAACAGAGACCTCCTGGACCTCATAATCAAAAAGCTAAGTGCATATAACAATCAATTAACATAAATTACTTTAATCTGACCTTAAGCACTTACAATCTGAGACAATCATTTTCCAATATCAAAGATTCGACTAAAGTTCACAAAAGATGAACTCCTTTAATCAAAACTCACCATTTACTCAACAGAGACCTCCTGGACCTCTTAATCAAAAAGCTAATTGCATATAACAATCAATTAACATAAATTACTTCAATTTGACGTTAAGCTTTAACAATCTGAGACAATCATTTTCCAATATCAAAGATTCGACTAAAGTTCACAAAAGATGAACTCCTTTTAATCAAAACTCACCATTTCCTCAACAGAGACCTCCTGGACCTCTTAATAAAAACTCTAATTCCTTGCTGTATAAAGCAATTAATCAATTAACATAAATACTTCTATTTGACCGTAAGCACTTACAATCTGAGACAAACATTTTCCAATATCAAAGATTCGACTAAAGTTTACAAAAGATGAACTTCCTTTAATCAAAAAACTACACCATTTCCTCAACAGAGACCTCCTGGACCTCTTAATAAAAACTCTAATTCCTTGCTGTATAAAGCAATTAATCAATTAACATAAATACTTCTATTTGACCGTAAGCACTTACAATCTGAGACAAACATTTTCCAATATCAAAGATTCGACTAAAGTTTACAAAAGATGAACTCCTTTAATCAACAAACTCACCATTTCCTCAACAGAGACCTCCTGGACCTCTTAATAAAAACTCTAATTCCTTGCTGTATAAAGCAATTAATCAATTAACATAAATACTTCTATTTGACCGTAAGCACTTACAATCTGAGACAAACATTTTCCAATATCAAAGATTCGACTAAAGTTTACAAAAGATGAACTCCTTTAATCAAAACTCACCATTTCCTCAACAGAGACCTCCTGGACCTCTTAATAAAAACTCTAATTCCTTGCTGTATAAAGCAATTAATCAATTAACATAAATACTTAAATTTGACCGTAAGCACTTACAATCTGAGACAAACATTTTCCAATATCAAAAATTCGACTAAAGTTTACAAAAGATGAACTCCTTTAATCAAAACTCACCATTTCCTCAACAGAGACCTCCTGGACCTCTTAATCAAAAAGCTAATTGCATATAACAATCAATTAACATAAATTACTTCAATTTGACATTAAGCATTACAATCTGAGACAATCATTTTCCAATATCAAAGATTCGACTAAAGTTTACAAAAGATGAACTCCTTTAATCAAAACCAACCATTTCCTAAACAGAGACCTCCTGGACCTCTTAATCAAAAAACTAATTGCATATAACAATCAATTAACATAAATTACTTTAATTTGACACTAAGCACTTACAATCGGAGACAATCATTTTCCAATATCAAAGATTCGACTAAAGTTTACAAAAGATGAACTCCTTTAATCAAAACTCACCATTTCGTAAACAGAGACCTCCTGGACCACTTAATAAAAAATCTAATTCCTTGCTGCATATAGCAATCAATCAATTAACATAAATTACTTTTATTTGACGTTAAGCACTTACAATCTGAGACAATCATTTTCCAATATCAAAGATTCGACTAAAGTTTACAAAAGATGAACTCCTTTAATCAAAACTCACCATTTCGTAAACAGAGACCTCCTGGACCACTTAATAAAAAATCTAATTCCTTGCTGCATATAGCAATCAATCAATTAACATAAATTACTTTTATTTGACGTTAAGCACTTACAATCTGAGACAATCATTTTCCAATATCAAAGATTCGACTAAAGTTTACAAAAGATGAACTCCTTTAATCAAAACTCACCATTTCCTCAACAGAGACCTCCTGGACCTCTTAATCAAAAAGCTAATTGCATATAACAATCAATTAACATAAATTACTTTAATTTGACGTTAAGCACTTACAATCTGAGACAATCATTTTCCAATATCAAAGATTCGACTAAAGTTTACAAAAGATGAACTCCTTTAATCAAAACTCACCATTTCCTCAACAGAGACCTCCTGGACCTCTTAATAAAAAATCTAATTCCTTGCTGTATAAAGCAATTAATCAATTAACATAAATACTTTTATTTGACCGTAAGCACTTACAATCTGAGACAATCATTTTCCAATATCAAAGATTCGACTAAAGTTTACAAAAGATGAACTCCTTTAATCAAAACTCACCATTTCCTCAACAGAGACCTCCTGGACCTCTTAATAAAAACTCTAATTCCTTGCTGTATAAAGCAATTAATCAATTAACATAAATACTTCTATTTGACCGTAAGCACTTGCAATCTGAGACAATCATTTTCCAATATCAAAGATTCGACTAAAGTTTACAAAAGATGAACTCCTTTAATCAAAACTCACCATTTCGTAAACAGAGACCTCCTGGACCACTTAATAAAAAATCTAATTCCTTGCTGCATATAGCAATCAATCAATTAACATAAATTACTTTTATTTGACGTTAAGCACTTACAATCTGAGACAATCATTTTCCAATATCAAAGATTCGACTAAAGTTTACAAAAGATGAACTCCTTTAATCAAAACTCACCATTTCGTAAACAGAGACCTCCTGGACCACTTAATAAAAAATCTAATTCCTTGCTGCATATAGCAATCAATCAATTAACATAAATTACTTTTATTTGACGTTAAGCACTTACAATCTGAGACAATCATTTTCCAATATCAAAGATTCGACTAAAGTTTACAAAAGATGAACTCCTTTAATCAAAACTCACCATTTCCTCAACAGAGACCTCCTGGACCTCTTAATCAAAAAGCTAATTGCATATAACAATCAATTAACATAAATTACTTTAATTTGACGTTAAGCACTTACAATCTGAGACAATCATTTTCCAATATCAAAGATTCGACTAAAGTTTACAAAAGATGAACTCCTTTAATCAAAACTCACCATTTCCTCAACAGAGACCTCCTGGACCTCTTAATCAAAAAGCTAATTGCATATAACAATCAATTAACATAAATTACTTTAATTTGACGTTAAGCACTTACAATCTGAGACAATCATTTTCCAATATCAAAGATTCGACTAAAGTTTACAAAAGATGAACTCCTTTAATCAAAACTCACCATTTCCTCAACAGAGACCTCCTGGACCTCTTAATAAAAACTCTAATTCCTTGCTGTATAAAGCAATTAATCAATTAACATAAATACTTCTATTTGACCGTAAGCACTTACAATCTGAGACAAACATTTTCCAATATCAAAGATTCGACTAAAGTTTACAAAAGATGAACTCCTTTAATCAAAAACTCACCATTTCCTCAACAGAGACCTCCTGGACCTCTTAATAAAAACTCTAATTCCTTGCTGTATAAAGCAATTAATCAATTAACATAAATACTTCTATTTGACCGTAAGCACTTACAATCTGAGACAAACATTTTCCAATATCAAAGATTCGACTAAAGTTTACAAAAGATGAACTCCTTTAATCAAAACTCACCATTTCCTCAACAGAGACCTCCTGGACCTCTTAATAAAAACTCTAATTCCTTGCTGTATAAAGCAATTAATCAATTAACATAAATACTTCTATTTGACCGTAAGCACTTACAATCTGAGACAAACATTTTCCAATATCAAAGATTCGACTAAAGTTTACAAAAGATGAACTCCTTTAATCAAAACTCACCATTTCCTCAACAGAGACCTCCTGGACCTCTTAATAAAAACTCTAATTCCTTGCTGCATATAGCAATCAATCAATTAACATAAATTACTTGAATTTGACCGTAAGCACTTACAATCTGAGACAATCATTTTCCAATATTTATTGCTCTAATATAAAAATTTTTTAATTTTTTTTTGTTTAATAAATTTGAATTTCTTTTTATTGATTGCACATATTTAATGTTAATATAATTAATCTTATTCTATGTTTTACTTTATTTTCAAAGATCATTTCTCCATATTTAATTAATTTAATTATGAATATAATTATTTCAATATTTTATTTTTAATAATTTACTTTTTTTTAATTAAATTTTATTTTTAAATCTCTTACAATCGTTAATATATAAATAAAATAAAATGCGTTTCTTAGTTTCAATCTGTATATCTCGTCTTTTGAGTTGCAAAATCATTAAATTCATCAATTCTTTTTTGTTAAATATAGAATAATTCTTTAATGTATAAATTAATTGTATTTTAAAGTTGTTGTATAGAAGTTTGAACAATAAAATGTTGTTTCAATAGTCACTAAAAAATACTATTTTATCCTAAATTAATTAATAGATAGATTCTTAATAAATATTATACTATCTTTCTTTGATAGATAAGGTATTAATAGACAACCAGCTTTTAAAATAGAAGATAATCCTAATCGATATTAAAACAAAAGAATTCTTAAGAATTATTATGTATGTATATTTTAATTTTAATATTTTCGCTTATCTTGATATAAATTGGCTATTATCTCATTAATAATTTTATATTATTAAATATTTGTCTTTATTTTATATTTTTATTACATTAATTGGACTTGTAAATATTTATAAATTTAATGTTGGTTTCTCATATATGCATTGCTTTTGAAGCAATCATATTCTATAATTAAACAATTAAATATATGTTTTAAAATTCAAAATTTACTTTAATAAAGTATAAGAGTCACATTTTTAAGAAGATTAGTATAATAAATTTTCTTTCCATAAATCATTAATTTATTAGCCATTTTATTCATTCTTCCCTTTATTTATTATTATTCAAATATATGGTTAATTATTGAATTTTAATATTATTTTTTTTAAATTTACTAATAATAATTGAATCACATTGAGGACTGTGAGACCCCCCCCCAATCTAATATATAATGATAATAATATTCAAGATTCAAGCCCTTTATTCTAAATCCCAATCTGTTGTCTAATGATTTTTTGTTTCTTTTAAAATTGATTCTGACATATTTAAAAGTTTTTCATTCATTGTTATATCATTTGGATCGTAGTCTATTGTATTCTTTCTACAGATAATTTTTAGATATGTTTTACAGCTGTCTTTATTAATTTCTTAAAAGCTTCTATGCTCATTCTAATATGGGGAAGATGTTTCTAGTCCTCCTCTAATTCTTGTTTACATTCGCAGATATCTGGTTTTCAATAGGCTTTTGGTTGTTAATTTATCATGACCTTTAATGAGTTTGGCATGTACTTTGCTATAAATTTCGCTATGTGATATTCGTATTTATACCCTGAATTTAGGTTAAGTGTTTTAGTATTAAAGAAATCTACCAATTACAGCCAGATTATCCCGTATTTATGCATCCACTCCTCTTTTATGGTGGGCATGTTTGATTTTTCAAATTTATATTTTTCTTGAATTTATAAGGTTATAAGGAGATCAGTTAAGAAAGGGAATTTTCAAATAATCTTAATCTATTAGGATAAAAGACTATTAAGTATGAGTATGCCCTTTAAATAAATGCCGCTGCAATTCTTTTATATAGATCTAACATTTTTCTTATGTATTTAAGTTTTATTGCCGCTAGTATGGGTGTTAGTTTGGTTTATACTCTAAGAAGATATCTTATTACTAAACCCTTTAGTTTGAAGTATTAATAGCTTTTCTTATCTGTTTTAATAAGAGGTTTTTTGTTTGCAATGTATACAGGAGATTATTTGGGTAGGTAGGCAATAACTTAAGTTAAATAA
The DNA here is from genome assembly GCA_000711775.1 of Oxytricha trifallax. Classification (NCBI taxonomy): domain Eukaryota; phylum Ciliophora; class Spirotrichea; order Sporadotrichida; family Oxytrichidae; genus Oxytricha; species Oxytricha trifallax. The sequence goes on from ARYC01007182.1 coordinate 6,589, forward strand.
ACTTTGAGATTATAATAACACGAACTAAATTGCTAAAATGGAATTCATTACTAGGACTAATTCTCTAACTCGGTGGTCATAACTGTCGTCTCCTCTTCATTTAGATTGTCCAATCTTTTTCATCCTATCTTCCTTTGCTTTCCCCTCTTTTTATTCTTCCATATGAGCTTTCTGTTAACTTTATCCTACGTTTTTGTCTGTTCTGCCTTCTGAGGCGATTTGAATTAGTTTTGGTTTGAATCTTCTTTCTCGTTGAGCGACCTATTACTTATCCTACAGTTTCCCGTTGATAAGATAATCTTCAACTTCTGCTCCATTACCATCTATCATGCTATACTGCCCATCCAGATCTCCGGAAGTTGCTCCATTTCCATTCTGACATCGCTCTACAAAACTAACTCATCCCAAGTATTCACATGAGTAGCTCAATTCTCTACAGAACCAACTAATCCCAGTATCCACATGAGTAGCTTGATTTTCTTATTCTGTCTCCTTGTCCACATTCCTAGATAGCCATTTAGCAACTTTGATATCCTCTTCTTGATGGCAACTCCTGATTTTCTAATCTTTAACCTCTTGTAGCCATCTTATAAGTTTAAAGCTAAGTAGTATCTCTGCATGTTCAGCCAGTCTTTAGCGAAGATCTAGAAAATCGGCTCTCCTTGTAGCTCAAGTGCGATGTGATTGACTATTAGTATTGTCATAAGTCCACAATCTTCAGCATCAACGACTTAGTTAGTTTCGATCTTACTAATTAATTGGTCCACCTCAAACTTATTGCCCACAGTGTCAATTATTAAATTGTTTAGCTAATGTAGGAACTTCTGAATTATTGCCATGCTTCCGATATTCCTTCTAGTATCGAATACTTCCACTGTTCTTGCTTTTTTTGTGATCCTCAGCAGCACCAAATTTCTGCAGTTCTTCATTAAACTTAAGCAACTAACTGGAATTACAACACTTTCCACCTCTTAAGGATCTCTCCAGAATCTGCTATTTTCCATTTTCCAGTTTTTTTAGCCTAAGCATTTCTACATCTAGACTATTCCTTTGTCGTTCATGACTATAGGAGATAAGATCATCTGTGAAGTCCACTGTTCGTTGAACAGGACTTCCTCTACTTATCTTAAGCACATTTCCATCATAGATTCCTGTATGTGTTTTCCAGGAATTACATCATCATGTCGCCATTCTTCATTGATTTCTCTCCAATGATTTTGTTTTATCTTCGTCCATAGGTCCCACTCTCTGATCCCCTTCCTCCTGGCCTCTTATCTTTCATTGAATCTCCTTACTAGGGCTTTCTCAATCTGATTCCTTGTGCTAGCAGATTATTTCTTAAAAAATTTGGATAGAATGATGACTTAGATTGAGCCCTTAGTATCTTAACTTCTTTTTATAGGTTAAAAGATTAATGAAATCGAATTTTAGGCACTTATGTCGACGCATTTGTCATCGTTAATCATTTGTCCTTGTGCTATGAAGTGCTCTCTTTTGTTTAATTTGATTCTAGTAATGTCATCTCCTAATTCAAAGATGAATGCGATGTCGTCTGCGTAGACTTATAATTTCTTTCTTATTTTAAATTTATATTTGGCTTTAATGATTCTAATGGCATTATCTAACAGTAATATAAAGAATGAGGAGGGAAGGTTTTCCCCTTGAGGAATACCTCGACTAATTATAATTTTTATGATTTACCAATGTAGATGGTATGGTTAAAGTAGGAATGTAGCTGTAATGAGCATCTTTCCCCATGCATCTACTTCATCGTTCATGTGTGAGCTAATTAAGAATTCTGGTCGGAGTGCTTCTGAGTTCTGTTCAAATTTCTATTAAGTAAACTGAGTTGTGACGAATTACCTAGATTGTTGGTTATTAATTAGGTCCTCAGTAATTGGAGATATCTGAGGTATCATCATCAGACTAATATTAAATATAGTCTAGATTTACTATGTAAAATTCTTCTTCTTATAGATTTGAATCAATGTCGAATTGAGGTACATTGAAGATTTATACACCTCTCATTACTGTGATCAACGCCGTCAAGTGCGACATCGTTATCGCTTTAATTCTAATTTTATAATTATAAATATTACTAGTAATTATTCAGAAATACATTTCAGAGGTAAATCCTAAGATATCTTATAGTTTTGATTATTTAACTATTTAAGCTACATATTTACTTATTAAGTGTTTACTCCAGTTAAATAGGTTAGAAGCTGTGAAAATCCTTGGAAAAATAAGTATATTTTTTAATCTTTAAAGACATCAAATTTTTTATGTTCAAATTAATATTATGCTATTTTATTTATTATTAATGGTGTAATAAAAATAATATGTTTAGATAAATTAAACAGTAATCATTACATAAATATTACAAAATAACTTATTTATGTAAGAATACTGTTTTTATTGGCTAAAAAGAATATCAAAATTAAGAGAAAGATAATAGTAATTAAGAAAGTTAAGATCATTTATATAAAGCGGAGTATATTATGAAAATACAATAAAGTGATATGAATTTAATTAATATAATCATTGTTAATTGATATTTCTATTGTAACTATTTAATAAATATGGAAATTTAAGATTTTAATTAAAAATAATTCTTTGAGTTATTACATACTAATTAATTTTGTCTTATGATTGCATTTTGTTCTGTTATCATGTTTTAAGTTCGAATTGCCATGATCGGTTAATTAAACCATAACCATATTTATTATTTGCTTATAAAGTGTTGATAGGCCTGTTTATCAATTCAATGTGGGCTCAAGTCCTCATTCTTGATGGTTCTTCTATCAAGTTTATTGTGGATTTACACTGAATAGTTAAAACCCTCAACTTAATTGTCGACGTATTTATGATAAATAAATAGATTATTAAAAGTAATAAGAATATATTTTTGATTAATAAGAACACTTCTCAATAAAAATGGAAACGGGATCACTAAAGCAGCTTTGTTTTATTTCCACTCACCTTCATAGACATCTTCCTCTGCATATTATAATGATATTTAGTGTCCTCTCAATCTCCCTTCCAAATCTACAATTGCTCTTACTAAATTGTACCTCTCCAAAAAATTATATCTTTATATTTGCTTTTTGTAACTTATGTTATTTGTGAGTGTAACTGCTCCACCATCATGAAACTATTTTTATATATTATAATAATAATTTCTTTAATATTAATTGTTAATCATTGGATCTATCACTTTGTGATCCACATTTAAACATTTGCCATCTTCATGTTAGCTTCTGAAACCATTTCTACGATTACTGCACTATGAACAGTCAACCCTACATCCTCTTCTGTGGCTGCATCATCATCATCTCCACTCTCGCGCTTCTCTAGCTTTTCATCCTCAATAACACCCACATTTACAAATCTACTCTCCCCTTGACTTATTCATCGATTGGTGATTCGTCTTGACATCAGGCATCTGGGCATTTTTGGTAAAATAGTATCGCAAATGAAGTCATGGGTGAATCTTCTAATGTGGGGCTTCCAGTGGTACCACTTGATTCTAAGTTGAAATATCAAGGGCGATGGAATTTCCTACCTAGATAAGAGTCCATAAGAAATCTAGATAAGAAAGTATCAATATTTTCAATGATTATTTACGATGAATTATTTTGAATAAAGTAAATAGCATTAATAATAAAAAATTGAGATAGTCAAGAAAGATGTGTATTAAATACAAATGCAGCATTTAATTATTTATAGGAGCTACACAAGGCTAGAGCAAAAGTAAGGTTAGGCCGAAGATTCATAGAGGAGATTACAAAAATAGAATAAATTTATATCATGCAGTTGGTTGAAAAATATGAAGCATAGTAACAAGATGACAAGCTTAAAGTTTAGAAATATTATTCATTTATATTTGATTTATTATAAATTAATGCTATAATTCACTTTATTTTCTTTTATAAAAGCATCATGATTCTAAACCATTATCATTGCTTTGAGCCCCTTTATATTATAGTTGTAGCTATTAAATTAATCTTAAACCTATGAATCTCTTGAGTCTACTGCCTTTTCATCTTATAACTGAGTTCTTTTCTCTTTGTTAAAGTGTTGGGCGACATACCGGATTCTCCTACTATCTAAAGGATTATAATGAAGGGGATGCGGTCTAACCAATAAGCAGGCAGATAAATCCTGCAGCAGTTTACCGTGAGTACTGCACTCTTTGACTTCTCAACCAATAAAGTTCAATCCTCTCTAGAGCCTCAGAACTCCACTATGATCTATTCATCACAAATGAATGGATTGATATGCCAAGAAAGTAGAAGTTGCGATATGTTTTGGGCAGTAAATTAGACTTTTTATCGCATAAAATAACACTCTCAGCTTTAATGAAGTTGCTACATTATGCGCTTTTAACTCATAATGAAATAGAGACTACATGAAATACGCAAACACAAAACTCACTACAACTCAAAGAGTAAAAAGGACACTTAATCTAACTAGAAACGGTTATTTGATTGTTGGATCATACAAAGCCATTAATAGTCTTTGGTCGTTCTGCAATGTTGATGAATATGATGGAGTTACAATCAAGGTGAGTGCTTATATGAGTTGACTTTGTTCCTTCTTTACACTACGGCCTGCTAGAAACCATCATTTTTCCGCCTTGATGGACTATCTTTGCTCTATGGTGTCTCCGAATTCTGCTATTTAACTCTTCATTTTAGAGGTATATGAGTTAATGCACTGTTTTGTCCATATGTATTAGTGATACTTACTTGATAAATCCTTCTAATGTTTATTGTCTCTTAATCATAAGAGGTACTATGAATAATGGATTTTATGCAGAGTATATAATGTTATTCCACTTTGCAATTGATTTCAATTTTATATAAAGTATAGTTTCGATAGATTCAGCTGAAACTATTTTATTTGTAACACGGGTATGTTGAATTTAATATAATTTACTTCTTTAAATGAATACATATTCATCATTTAGTTGTTTTTACTTTAATCATCAATTTTTAATATTTCTATATTAATAATGCCATCAATTCTATGATGCTACGGGAATATTTCAAAGTAATGTAAACAATTTATAGTTAAATAATTGATTAATTAAATAGGTAAAGGGTAACTTTGGTATAGATTCACTAATGTAAATTCATAAATTAAATACAAAAAATAATAATAAATTATTTTAAATTCAATTTAAAAGACAAGCATCTGCCCATAATTTGATTATAAATAATTAATTGTGACAGAAGATGACAATTTTATGATTAATAATGATAATGCTGATCTGTTTTTTATTCATATTAATTGTATTTTTTTATATTTAAAGTTACTGACAATTTTAACTAAAGTTTAAATATTAATTTATTTATTTTCCTTTAGTATTTATAAACTTTCTCAATAGATTTACAAGATTTGTTGAACTATAGTAGTATAGATTTATAAAAATAGCTAGTTTTCTTATCTTAGATAGAGATATATAGATAATACACAATGAGAAACATAATTTGCGAAATCTAATTCACTAAAATTATTGTACTTTTCATCATTTGCTTCTCATCATATCACCTTTCTTGCTCAATTCAGGCTTGTGTTCTCCTGCATCATCCTCATCGATATGCTCATCAGTCGTGAAATCAGCTTGACTTCTGATAGTTAGGTTTTCAATGAGTCTTGAACTAATTGCCTTAGGTTTATCCTCCCTTCTAATTACCGTCCATCTTTAGCGTGGTGATAGAGTTTTCAACTTCTTTCGACTACTTATCAATTTCACTCAAGTTCCCTTCTTACACTTCTCTAATCTATTCAAGTTGAGATTAATTCCCTTTTCTAGAACTAGTTCATCCCATGTATCCACATAGGTGTTTAAAGTTTGTTTGCTAGCTCCCATTCTCTTCTTGCCAAAGTGTTAAGTTTCTTTTATCTGATATCTTATCCATATCTTTTTCATCTAACACTATGCCTTATTTTCCAATTTTCATTCTAATGTATCCAATCTCCAGATTGAGCAATAAGTAATATCTCTGCATCTTAGACCAATAATTTGAGAAAATCTAGAATATAGGCTCTCCTTGTAATTCTAGTGCGAGATGGTTCATTATTAGAATTGCCATGAACCCGCAGTCTACTGGGTCTTGCACTTGGTTGGTCTCTGATTTGCATATTATCTTCTTTGCCTAGAACTCTTTTACAAGTATCTCTGTGAACATTTGGTTTAATTGGTTTAGGTATTTCTAGAATTATCGCAAAACTTCCTTCACTCTTCCAAGTATCATGTATCTCTGCCTTTCCTAACCTTTTAGTAATTCTTTTAATCACACAATTTCTTAAGTTCTTTAATGTCTTGTGCTTCTTTCAAGAATTTACTGGTTTTAATCTTTCAGTTTGTTGTCCCTATTATTGTGTCCCGCTTTGTTATTCATTGAATTTTAATTAGAAAAGTTATAATTATGATATTTAAGAAGGGATAGTGAATAATAATTAAATTAGATATTATGATTAAATAAAAAATAAAGCCTTAAAATCCTATCTAATGATGGAAAAGTAATGAGTTCTTATGATAATATAAATTAATAATATGATTTTATACACAACTTCATTTAACATCCTCCATCTTCATCATTTATATATGAATTAATGGATTTTTAAATTCTTTTGAATTTTGTTGCTATAGTTATGGGTTTGAGTTATATATAAATAGAATAGTTTATTATAAATAAAGAAAACTTACATATAATTCTGATTAATAGTTTGGATTCATGATCCTATTTACTAAGTCCTTATTGTACTTCATGATGCCTTTTTCATCTATAATACTGATTAGAAAACAATTTTTATAATATAATAATAATTATTTCTTTATAATAATGAAAATTTAGTAAGATAGGCATTATAGCAATGCTCAAGAGAGGTAAACCATAAGTATTTGTAAATAATTTAACCCTAAACTTACATTATTTTCATTTTATTGAGAAATTATAGTCGGAGACAAGAGTCAGGCTGTTTCTATAAAAAGCAATGTAAATATATGTAAGTCTTCTTAATTACCCCATATTTAAAGAAAATAATATTCTTCTTCAATCAGAATTATCGTAATCACTTCTGACCTATAGTTATCAGCCAGCTTCTAATGATAAATTAAGATTCTTTATTAAATGGCATTATTTCTTTGTCTCTCAAGACTGGGGAAGGAGAACAGTTTTTGCGATTCTTTATACATAGAACTATATCTCCTCTATTTGCCCACACGCATACTTCCATCGTCTATTTTTGGACTATGTTTTCTTGGAATCCTGTCCTAATGTTGCTAACTATAGTTTATTTCCCTCCAGTGGTTTTGCTGCTTTTCTGTCCACAGATCCAATTCTCTCATTCCATTTCTCGTGGCATCTTCTCTGACTTACAGTCTTATGAAAAGGGCTTTCTTCAGATTGCTTTTAGTGTTCTAGCAGTAAACTATCGTTGTCAACCTTTTGACCATTAAAGACCACCCTCTTTTTGAATGGATAATTTTGTCGAATCCCTAAAACCTTTGTCAGATCAATTAGGTTTTTAAGCTTCATCTGGCCTCCTTAAACACAAGGCGTACCGTCCTCATGTTATTGAAGTCTGTTTTTTAGGATTGTGCTTAAATTATTCTCTTGCTAGGGTTAGTTTGTCCAATCTTCAGTCTATTTTTAAATCTTAATTAGTTGTTTAATGGAGCTTTCTGGTGTCTGTATTCTCTTGATCGAAGATTTTCCTTGTCTTTTCTTCAATCTCTTTGTTCATACCTAACTTCCTTCACTTTTTACCAAAACTATGCTTTCTTGTTGCTCTCCTTTCTTCTGAAATCACCTACTTAACTGTCATATCAATTGTTGTATCTTCTTAAATTAGAATTTTGTTTCTACTCTTCCATATTGTTGCTAAAATTTATAGACCTTTTTAATTATAAAATTTTCCCTTTATATTTTCTTATTTGATTTTTAATTATAATTCTATTTAATTCTCGCAATTCATGTTTAATTATATATTTATCTCTTAGATTTGGAAATTCAAAGTTTTGGTTTTCAAACAATTATAACTTCTGTTTTTGTCAGCTTCTACTTCTTTACATGTGTCAATCTGAATATCCTTTTGATCTTTTGGTAATGACCGTTCCTCTCAAGTCCTCTAATTCTATCATCAAGCCATAGCATGTTAGTTACTACTTCAACTTGAGTATTGTTAACTAGGTCAACCAATCTTTGGCCACTCATGGTCACTCATAATCTTATTGAACCTAGTTGGATCCCCCGCTTCGTTGGTCAAGTAGTAGTTCCTCTCGCGATTAGCATTTACAAATGTTTAGTTGAAACTACAATAGTGGCTCATGCCGTAGTTCTACTGTCCTCCCTTACCATTATCATATCCATAACATTTTTGTCAAAAATAGCTTCTTCCTCTTCACATGTTCTTTTTCCTTTTCTTTTATTTATGCTTTTGGCTGTTGTTTTTTAAAGTATTTTTCTATTGTTGGCTTTACTAATTTTAGGTTCTTTTGAACCAGATATTAAATGATTTCACGTGTACTATTCTCATTTAGTTGTGTAATGTTATGTATTTTGTTTGCTATTTCTCTTTGGGGTTTTGAATGTTATTCTTTTTAATTAAGTTTCTCACTTTCCCAGATGCCGCTTATAATGTATACTTTTAAATTACTAATGATCTAATATGTGCAACCATTATAGTGTTACATATAGTGAGATTGTTAGATTTCGTGAGGTTTTGATAAAAGTTAGTTTATTTATTAATGTCCAGCAATGTTCTCTTTATGATTCTTTTGATGTCCAACAAATATCTAGTCCTAAATAATTGATTTCTATTACTTATTTTATGCCATCTATTTCACTTATTCCTCAAATTCCTTTGCATCACTCATGAATCGAGTTTCTTCGTGTAAGGTTTCAAGTTGTGTGATCTTTCTATCTCCTTGAAGCACTGCAAAACTCTTTTTAATAACTATTTGTTCTTTATGTCCATTACTATGTCGTCTGCAAATGCTAGTTGCTTCTCCTGCTTTATCAATGATGCTAGTTCTTTCTGCGAGTACAGTACATCTTGCAGTAAATATTGAATAGCATTGGGGATAATATACTACCATAAGCTACTCCCCTCTTGGCTTTGATAACCTCTCCTTCATGGATGATTTGTTGTTCTTATATAATTCTTCTATTGCATTAACTATATTAAGATCTTATTCAGTCTGTACTCTTTGTTGTAATATACTCATCATTTTTCTATCAAGACTGAGTCGTATACATTCTGAAGGTCAACAAATACATAGGCATCTCTATCTTTACTCTTCCATCTGGATCCTTTTAAATGCTATAATAGCCTAATTCAATTGATTGGGTGCTTTGGGTGCTTTTATTCTCTTTAAACCAATTTTGGTAGTTACCTGTTTACAGCAACCAGATTTTCTGTGTATTAATTCTATTCATAATCACCTTCTCTATGATCTTATTTAAGTGTAACTTTACTATTGGTCTTGTGTTCTAGATCTAGGGATACTACTCTCCTTAGTTTTTGCATAGAAGAAGAAGTATTAATTTTCCTTCCTTCAGATACTGTCAAATTTTTTCCAAATTCATCCATTTAAAAATCTTTTGACTCACAATTTCTCTGATCATCCCTGACTTTGCTAATATTTCTTTTTATCAAATCCATCTTTTCCGATTGCTTTGTTAAAGTTGAATTATTGTATACTTTCGGAGACTTCTTTAATTTCCCAAAATTCCAATAATTTTCTTTTTTTTCTAATCCTAATATCTCTTGATATTTGTGCGATTATTACATGTTCCCAATCGACTTTGTATATTTAATTGTAGAAGTGACATATTTAATTTCTGGTCTATTCTCCTGGTTAGATTCTTTCACCATTTATCTTTTATCCTTAATTGGTTCTGACTCGCTTTTTATTTGTTGTGAGTCTTTTCATTAAATAAATGAATCCCTTAAAAACGTTTCTTTCAAGACATTGTCACATATCTCTGATGGCTTCACTCCATTACTCTTTCGCGTCTATATATGCCCCATTAATACCAATACCCCTGCATTTTATTGCCCATTACGGAAGTTTTTATTACCAATTTTTGGCTTAAGTATACTTTTCTTGGTTGTCTTCAAAGCATCTCCTTATTGGTAGTTCAAGATCTTCAAGTGACATCTGCTTTCCCTTATCTATGAATGTTTTTCAGCACTATCTCCAAACTTTCGTAATTCTCACTGTTCTTTCTTTGTCCTTCATCTTTAAATCATCATTCTGGTATATTTTTTATAATCTTATAAGGACCATATTGTGATCTATTAATCTCAATTGATCCAATTTCAAATGAACTATTTAGGCTTTTAAGAATACTTAATATAGTTGGCTACTCTTTGAGTCTTTTATCTATTTCTTTAAAGTGTAAGTTGAAATGGCCCATAACAATGATCCTCTGTTTTTGTATTTCTGTTTTATAAGCCTAATAATGTATATCATTTTATTCTGGAGTTCCTTAACCTCCTCATTGATGTATGGTAATATATAAATCGTGATAATATGAAGTGGGATTTAACCCACATATTTAGTATGCTCCAAGCCAGAAATTGTTTGATAGTTTTCATCTCGTTCATCCAGCTATTCAATGTTAATACTCCTCCATTCCCTAGCTAGTTGTGTTTATGTCATATCTTTGCTGTTTAGGCCTATTATTCTTTGCAGTCTGGTTTTAACTAGACCAACAAATTCGGGCTATCTGATTTCTCTCTCATCATTTAGTCTTGCTTTTGAGCTTAGTCCCCTAACATTATGCAAGCATATCTTTAGCCAATCAGCAGAGCAGCTTTCTATCTTTTGCTGTTTATAGTATCTATTCTCCTTTTTCTTCTCTAGTTTTAGACAAACTTCTCGTTTCTTTTCACTCATCCCTCGACTTCTCTTTGTTGTTATAAAAAGGAAGTTGACTGTTGTTGTCAATAGTGATGTTGAATTTGTCTAAGTTTTTGTATTTATTTATTCCTTAAACATTTCGGTTTTATTGAAGTTTATTTGGCAATCCTCATTTTGAATATTCAAAATAATCTTAAATTGATTTCTATGCTTTAAGTTAAGTCTTTTCTTCCCCATCCATAACTACTTTTAACTTTCTTCTTCCAATGGTTTGTATGTTGTTTGTTTCCATCTTGTTCCCGCTGTTTAATTGCGACACCCATAATTCCTCTATTTTTTTTCTTATCTTATTTTATATTTAATAAAAACTATTATATTAATTAATTTGAATTAACTATAAATTCATGTAAAAATAGATTTCACATTATATTTCAATATTACTTATTAGCAATGTTAAAGTTCTACTTAAAATACCAACAACTCTTAGTGGCGATACCAAATGCTAGTTGGTAAAATTAAGTAGATGCATTAAGCGGTCTTATCCTTACACATTCTCAATCCTAATACCTATAATGTAATCACCTTGCTGCTTAACAATAGTGTGTCATCAATACCTACAAAGTATGCTTATTTATTGACTAATCCAATTTCAGCTCATAGTTTGCAATGACTTATTGAATGCGATGATTACTGGCTTTGTGAAGGAATTTCAATTATACTTTCAGAGATTTGGGTCAATTAGATACTTGATACACATCTTGTCCCACCTTGCTTGCTATCCCCGTCTATGATTTCTACATAAGGAATACTGATTTGGTTTAATCTCTTTGAACTAAACACTTCTTCAGTTCTTAGTTCCAGTTAATTAATAGATAAATATTAAATAATTATTAAATAATATATAATGGATTACTTTAAACTCTTAAGTGAGCTAACTAGACTTATACTGATTCCCAGAAATTAAATAAAAAACACATAGAATCAGCTATTCTGCCTCGGAATACATGCTGTTTATCTTTAACATAACTAGATTAATGAATTGTTCAAAGTAAGAATATATAGAAATTAGTGATATAGTCTTATTAAGGTTTCTAGACAGTTATAATTAAATAGGAAATTATAAATAATAATTAATTTACCCAGAGTTAAAGTGGAAGAAGAAAGTAAATACTTATTGAATATAGATTAATAGATATACCCTTTCTTACCAAAAGACCCTCTCTGCAAATATGATCTTAACTCACTACAAGAACTGGATAATATAATCAGAGATATCACCATAAATACCCTTAAGATGTCGTTAATAATTAATGAATTCCCACGAGTATTCCAATAGAGCCCATACTGGTTAGCATTACTCTTTTTTATTAATAAATATAGAATGAAACTTGAGCAATAAGATTAGTGATAGATCAGACCACACGGTAACAAAAACAGATAAAAGATTGCAAGATATATTTTCTATTTGCTATTTGAAATTGGAATTATGGAAATCATTCTTCTAATCATCAAAAAACATTTTGAATGGTTTAACTAAATAAATTGATAATCAGAGCTAAATTAAATATAAAGTTAATTGTTAAGAAAATATTCTTGACATGATATCTTATTTCATTATAACTTTCTATACTACACTAGATATATAATAAGAACTTGCCAATAATATACAAATTGCTACCTCGAAAACTCTTAAGCCCATAGTTGATTACTATGAATAGAATAAATGGAATTTAAAAGTGAAAGTAGTTCTATGAATGGACATACTGATAATGAAGGAACTAAGAAGTCAAAATTAGCTTTGATTTAATATCTTTTACTATATAAAGGGTATAAATGCCACTAAATAACAATTATATGCTAAATCATCTCTAAGACAGCAATTAGAGTTTTTTACTATAAGTTTTTTATATAAAATAATAGAACATTAGATCTAATCCCCATAAAAATCAAACTCTTTGCTATTTTGAACTTTGAGATAAATAAATTCAATAAGTAACAAATACAGTGTAAATAAAAAGTACACCACGAATTGATGTATGAATTGTTAGGTTGGAGACATCTATAAAACTAAATTTATGGGTAATATATAATTATAATACTAATCTACAATATCTCAACATATTAAACATACAATTGATAGCAGTGATTATAATTTATCATCTTGGTAAGTATTTTTAAACATAGAATAGCAAATTATTTATAAATTCTTACTGTAATAGGATTGTATAATTTTAAACAATTACTATTATACCATAATATATAAATAATTATACAAAAGTTTATTTATAATTATTTTCTTTAAGAGGGGCAAACTTATAAATTAAAATACAATTTTATGATTATAATATCTTATTAAATTAGAACACCATAAATAATGTAATTTATATGTTAATACTTTGTAGTTAATAAAATACAAAGGTTTATCTCTGTAAATATCATAGCATTCTTAATACAATATTTAATCAATCATAAAAGTACTTACTATTTTAGGTATAAACTGTGGTCAAGTAGATAGTAGCATTAATTAGATGAGAATTATTTAAATATATTATATGTATATTATTTCTTGCTTAAATGTCTGATAGAAAGGTATGATAGTGACTCAAATGTAAGCTTCTCTATAACAAGGTGACTAGTTAAGTTCCTGAAGAGCATTATTTCAAGTGATGGAATACTTATGAGTTTATTTAGGTTGATTAACTGAAGCACCTTGGTAAGAGCTTGATTGCATTTGTGACGCAACCTCGTTCTTTGTTGCTGCTACTAAAGTTAGAGAGATAGAGAGGACTAAAGTTCATTCACCAGTGATTAGTTATTGGTGAGTATGGGGTTAGAGTCAAACGTCTACTTCTGTTGGACTGGCTACCACGCATCTGCTTACCTTGCTCAGACCTAAAAGAACCTCTATTAATTCACATAAATTCATCGTTTTAAAATGTCAGAATCAATACAAGTCATAGTCTTTTTATTTATTATAACTTTATAAATGTGATAAAGTTCTTGGGTAATTCCTAGTTAAACTTTAAATTTAAAAACATAATTAATAATATATTGTAACTGAATTTAAGAGAAAATATTTATACATATACGAATATTTAAATTAAAAACATTTTAGTCAATAAAAATTAATTTAGACAATCATGATATATAGTATAAAAAACATAGTTTTTTAAAGGCAACATCTATGATTATAAATGATGCACTTATTTGATTGAATAATAGGTGCTGAATTGTTTAAGAATGAATATTAAATTAATTAATATACTTAAACACCAAACAATTATCATATTTTATCCATTTTATTAAGGAGATAGATTGCATAATTATTATAATTATAATTGAATAAATAAAATGGTTAGTGATTAGTCATTCACTTAAATTTAATATACGCCAGTTTGAAAATTTGTATTGTTTTTAAAATTCCATAGAATAAACTGAAAGGGTAACATAAGGTAACATTCAATCCTAATTAATACAATAAACAGCACAATTATTGATAAGTACTTATTATAATTTGATTAATTCTACAACTACTTTAAACAATTAACTGTGAATACAGATAATTTCAATTAAAAGAAACTAATCAACCTTGTCATATTAATGTCTCTCCAGCATTTTGAACATTAAGCCTCACTAGCATTAAGGGCGGTGCTTTATATCATACTACCAAACCCTAGAGATATAAACTGCTGTGGCCTGACTAAGCATCTCTGGTGCAGCTCCCAGCAATCAAGCTCCTTCTTTGGGCTTTCACGGACACCAAAAAATTAGGAGAAGAAGGCATAGGCGCATATGCCATTTACTGTAACAAAGGGATCAACATCGCAACGCTGTCATGGATCACTAATAGTCTTGTATAATCCAAAGATCAAGTGACCATCTATAGTAATACTTTCAATATTTGCGATTCTATGGCCTATTTGAAGATTAGTGTTGGAGTAATTCATGATCCCTTTGTGCATTGTTAGGTAGAAAAGCATGATACAGTAACTCCATTTGCGCTGAGAACAAAACACCAAAACCCCTTAATGAGGTTTATAAGTGCTTTGATTTGTAGGAAATTTGTTAGGGTTGGGGTTATTAATAGGTTTTAATGTGAAATTTATAGTAAGTGTATTTAATTTAATCACTCAAAATGAACTTTAGAATCATTTGGTAGAGGTCTGAAGTTTATCTTACTTAACCACAACTCTCTCTGCTCTATTGATATATCTGATCTTGAATTTGGTTTTATTATTATTGACTCTGCCATTTGTTTCATTGATTGAGATACTTTAGTTTTGTCTATAAACTACTTGATTCTTTATTTAGCATCCTTCTCACACTCTGTAGAGTAGTAATCGTTGCGAGGCATATCGCACTCTATTATTATTCCTGCTAAAGCCCACTCATCCCACTAAAAGTCACCATCTCTCCAGTCTTCTCTTTCTGGATAATAGCCTTGAGTTCCCATTACAGTTCCAAGCCTTGAGACTTCAACTCTTTAGGCTCTGTTGAAATCGATTATTGCTACTTTTACTGGTGAAAAGTTTATCATTATATTTTCTGATTCAATTCTCTGTTAACAAACCCTAGCTTGTGAAGCTCTTTAATACCTTGTATGGTCTAAGTTGCTATTTATCCAATCTACTTATGATTCCTTTAATCTGTAATCAAATCTCTTAGGGTCATTTCATAGAGTGGGAGTCTGAAAGCAACATGATCCTTGGCAAGGAGAACAGTATCTAGCTTTATTAAGTATCTAAACTTTTTTAAATTTGCTTGAGTGAGTACTTGATACTCATTTGTAAACTCCATTTAGTATTAATCATCACTTAAAGAGATAGTTGAAGGGATACACCTTGTATGCATACTGATGATCAATGATAACTTTCTTATCAAAGGAGTCTTCTAAAATAAGGTAGCTTTAAAGTAAAGTGTCTAGGTCAATCTAGGCAAGAACAGGAATCTTTTCATATTGAATTTTATTAATGATCTTTGTGATTTCGGATACTAGTAGGTTGCATGATTTCCTCACATATTCTGATCGACTAGCTTGTTTAAGCTCTACAAGTTTCGAAGATTATTTTGCTTTTCTTTTGTTTAGTAGCTTTAATTCATATTCATGCTTTTCAATCTCTAAATATTTCTTGTGAGTTTTAAAAGATGCTTCCTTAAATCTCTTGTATAGGCATACTGCTTATGCCACTCGAAGCAATCAAACTTTCCGTCGATTTTATCGTGCTTTAAGTATACAGTTGCCTTGGCTTCCTCTATTCTCTTTCATATGCCTATACAAACTAGATTTATGAGCGAAGTCTCTCTCACACTTCTCACAAAAGTATACTTCGACTTCTTCAGTTTGAATAAGCATTTGATTAATACTTTTCTCAACCTCTCTGTCTCCCACACACATGTTTGCCATTTATTTTCTATTATTAATTTCTATTTAAATAACAGAGAACTAGAGTGATAGCTCAGGTAGCTCCTTATGGAAAATCAACTGACAGCTTTCACACTTTTAATTAATGCCTAAAGTAAATCTCATTTAGATTTATAGAAGTGCTGTTGTATTTCTTAAGATTAAGAGCGCTAATATTAAATTTGAATTTAAAATTATAAAATTGCATCAATAACTAAGATCTTAAATGAGAGATTAACAAGCCTCAAGTTTCAAGGGATTTTTTAAGAGTATTAAAGAAAAAATATGAGAACAAAATGACGATCCGGCTCTAAATATGGGTAAAAATTATCCATTTAAACTTTAAATAACAAGATGATTATAGCACGTAGCAACTTAGAAGGTGGTCATGATTATATGCATACAGCTTTAAGAAATTTTTTGTAATAATATAATTAAAATTAGGACACTACTAATTAAGAACTACCATTAATTAAAGCATCTATTTATGATTATCTCTGATTGCAAGTGCTTAAGGTCAAATTAAAGTGATTTATGTTAATTGATTGTTATATGCAATTAGCTTTTTGATTAAGAGGTCCAGGAGGTCTCTGTTGAGGAAATGGTGAGTTTTGATTAAAGGAGTTCATCTTTTGTAAACTTTAGTCGAATCTTTGATATTGGAAAATGATTGTCTCAGATTGTAATGCTTAACGTCAAATTAAAGTATTATGTTAATTGATTGTTATATGCAATTAGCTTTTTGATTAAGAGGTCCAGGAGGTCTCTGTTGAGGAAATGGTGAGTTTGAATTAAAGGAGTTCATCTTTTGTAAACTTTAGTCGAATCTTTGATATCGGAAAATGATTGTCTCAGATTGTAAGTGCTCAACGTCAAATTAAAGTAATTTATGTTAATTGATTGTTATATGCAATAACCTTTTTGATTAAGAGGTCCAGGAGGTCTCTGTTAAGGAAATGGTGAGTTTTTATTAAAGGAGTTCATCTTTTGTAAACTTTAGTCGAATCTTTGATATTGGAAAATGATTGTCTCAGATTGTAAGTGCTTAACGTCAAATTAAAGTAATTTATGTTAACTGATTGTTATATGCAATTAGCTTTTTGATTAAGAGGTCCAGGAGGTCTCTGTTGAGGAAATGGTGAGTTTTGATTAAAAAGGAGTTCATCTTTTGTAAACTTTAGTCGAATCTTTGATATTGGAAAATGATTGTCTCAGATTGTAAGTGCTTAACGTCAAATTAAAGTAATTTATGTTAATTGATTGTTATATGCAATAAGCTTTTTGATTAAAAGATCCAGGAGGTCTCTGTTGAGGAAATGGTGAGTTTTGATTAAAGGAGTTTATCTTTTGTAAACTTTAGTCGAATCTTTGATATTGGAAAATGATTGTCTCAGATTGCAAATGCTTAACGTCAAATTAAAGTAATTTATGTTAATTGATTGTTATATGCAATTAGCTTTTTGATTAAGAGGTCCAGGACGTCTCTGTTGAGGAAATGGTGAGTTTTGATTAAAGGAGTTCATCTTTTGTAAACTTTAGTCGAATCTTTGATATTGGAAAATGATTGTCTCAGATTGTAAGTGCTAAACGTCAAATTAAAGTAGTTTATGTTAATTGATTGTTATATGCAATTAGCTTTTTGATTAAGAGGTCCAGGAGGTCTCTGTTGAGGAAATGGTGAGTTTGAATTAAAGGAGTTCATCTTTTGTAAACTTTAGTCGAATCTTTGATATCGGAAAATGATTGTCTCAGATTGTAAGTGCTCAACGTCAAATTAAAGTAATTTATGTTAATTGATTGTTATATGCAATTAGCTTTTTGATTAAGAGGTC
>ARYC01007183.1:0-15339 GCA_000711775.1 Oxytricha trifallax
AAAGTTTACTTCTAAAGCTTAAGATTTAGATAAATCTGAGATCGCATTAGAAAATTCTTTGCTTGCCTCTAAAAATAACAATGAAAATTCCTCTGGCAAAGGACTGAAGCAACGCCTGCCCTAATACATTTCATTGAAATAATTACCTCTTAATGAAGAGGAAACAAAAGAAACGGCTCTCAAATAGACTTTGAAAGTTTAAAACTACAATAGTTCTTTAGAGTTTGTTGAAGATCAACTTGAAATTGTTAAAGAAGTCATATTGAAGACTGAAGAAAAAGATCTGAGTTATGTAGATTCCTTGAATGTAAAAGAAAGTTCTTAAGGTCAAGAGAAAATTGAGTCTGAAAAGAATCATCGTGAACAACAAAAGTAATCTCGGCCAAGATTTCCAAATAAGTACATAATCAAATGATGAAGTTGTCAATTCAAATCAAGGAAGCAAGCCTAGCATAAAGTTGAAGAAAATCAGCAAGCAAGTGAAAGTGGATAATCATAAGAAAAAGAATAAGAAGCCCCAGCAATTATATCGCGATATGGTAGAATGACAGGAAAAAGAACTGAAGCTCCTCAAACGAAATTGATAGAAAACCCTAAAAGGCTTAAGCAATGACTCAATTAGAATCTCAATAGTGATTGTAAGCACCTCAGGGAATTAGTTGATTTCGAAAAGTTATGATTTGGATTTTTAAAAATTTAAATTAATTTAACTTTCTTAGCTCTATAAGTTAAGATAAATCAGTCTTCACTCCATTAAGGAGTTTTATTAGTTTGACAGTATTCTACCCTCATTATCAATCACTCCACTCTCATGAAGTGAGTGAACTAAAGATTTGTAACCAACAAGGTCATCAAATTACGATTTCATATCGATAAACTCGTCTCTCATTCTTATGTTCTCCTCCAGGTACTTTTGCTTGCTTCCTCTAAGTGCCTGCTCTTCGTTTTTGACTTCTTCTAAATCCCTTTGATTTCTTTTTCTTTGGGAGGACTGCTTTATCAAATGAGCAGAGCGTCCTTTTTGAACTAAAAATTACTTAAATGATGTTATTTTACCACTATAACTCAAAGATTAACTCAATGCCTCTGCAAATTCAGGCTTCATGTGTACAATTAGATTATTTGTGTTATCTAATCTCTCTCTCCTCTTTTTCTTTGCATTAAAAATCATATTGTTGATACCATCTTTGTCAAGCGAAAGTATTATGTCGCAGATCCACTTTTTATCCAAATGTAACCAGTCACATTGATCTGGCAGGAATACCAGCAGTGATGGCTTATCTCTCGCGTAATCTAGGAAATCATCCGCTGTTAGCCCTTCTAATTAAGGAACAGCTGCTACTATTACATCAGATCTTCGCAAGTACTAATTAAATTAAGATTTACTTGATTTACCTCTTTTTAACCGTTCAATATTGCTTTGAGAAAGTAAATATTGCAGCAAGTCATTTTCGGGAGATACGCTCCGCACTCTTAAGCGAGAGAGTCATAAAGCTCTTTCTTTGAGCCTGTCTTTTCGCGAACTTAGTGAACGTTGACTTGAGAAAGATTGTTGTCCATCTAAGAATTAAATATTAGATTAGTAAGCTGGTTTTCGAGAAAATGTTCCTTACTTATAGTGAGAATTTTTGTTGTGTATTTAATAATTATTTTAAAAATGATTTTTTAAGAAATTAATTAGTAGTTAAAGGTATTCTATATAGAGAATAATTATCAGCCTTAAAATTATTAATTTTTCACATCGAATTATTATTTATTTAAATGAGACGCTCGTCACAGTAAGATATACGATAATATTATGCTTAAAATACTTCAATACGGAAAAGTAGTCTTGCCTCATCTTCAAGCTCTCATTCTTCAAATGAAATATAATAGGTACCTCTAAATATCGAGATGAGCTATATTACAAGCTCGCTTATAATATGGACCGCGCAATCAGTTAATGTCCCCTAGCTTGAATGTCTAGACATAAATAAACTCAAAGAATTAGAGGCGCCATTATATTAAAGCGAAAAAGAATTTGATAAAGGATGGTTATTAGCAGATCCTACAGAGTCTTTAAAAGGGCTATCGCCTGAAGAAATTTCAAACTACAATTTAGAACTCAATGACATTGAGGACTTACTAGTAAAAGCTGTACGAAATCACTTAAAAATGAGAAGTACACAAGTTTAAGATTAGTTGACAAACGAAGACCTACTTAGTTAAGCAAAAGAAATTATATAATCATAAAAGGCAACTTTATTAAAAATAGCAACTTCAAACGGTGGAGATTAATCTTTCGACCATAGATAAAAACCTCAGTAGCAAGAAATAGGAGTTGAACTACCTTCAAGGAAGAGAATGAGTTTTATAAAATGCATCAACATCGATCTGATAATTTAATTGCTATAGGATAGATAGATTTCTTAGAAGCAAATATGCGAAAGATTCAAGATAAGTTACTTTAAGATAAAGTAGATTTTAACAATTGCTTGACTTCCCTCAAATACTTAATAGTATTAAAGAATCTTGTGAGGTAACCTTAGAGCAATTGGATGACTCGATATTTAAAATAGCAAATTGAGGATAGTGTAGAGTTTATGTCTGTCAAATAACTGCAGTTTAAAATATTCTAAACCTTTTAGAGAAAAGTCTCAACTTATTAAATACAACGTTGCTTAAAATGAGATTTGGGATTAAGCTACAAGCGAATTTATTACTATGACAAACGATCTGTTTCTAAAAGGACGAAAATTCTGCAATAATTCGCTGCCAAAACAAACATTAACTTTCTATTTTTAGAAAAGGTAATTATTAACATTGACGAAAGTAGTATTTAGCACAACAGTGCCCCCTTAAAAGGCTGGAGCTATGTGGGAAAGAAGACATTTTCAATAGCCCAAAATCGAATAAGCCGACTAAATATTATCGCAGCAGCTTTCAGTGATGGAAGCTTTGCGTTTACCATCAACTCGGGCAAGAACAATAGTATCACATTCATGTATTTTGTGATAAAGCTGTGCAACTACTTACAGTCAACCGACAAAAATTGGCGAGATAATACGTACTCCAAATTGATAATGCTACGTATCATAGAAGCACATATACTTTTGAAAAGTTGAAATAACTTAAAATCCCAATATCTTATTTGGGCCCCTACTAATTTGACTTAGCACCTGTAGAAAAAGTATTCGCTCATATAAAGTAAAAGTTCTGGAGTACGAATCATTTAAGCCTTTCCAATAAGTATATTGAATTCATTTTTTTATAACTTAAAATTTTGTTTAGGAAGTAACTTGTCAAAAAGTATTCAGCTCATGTGCAAGAGCTTGACTTCTCTTGGATTAAAAAGGCATATGATACATGTTTAAGGAACTCACTTTCTTTTTTGGTTGTTCAACACGATTGAAAATGAAATAAATAATTGTTGTTAATTAAGCAGTTTTTACTACACAAGATAAGTTCGCACTTATGTTAGCCTAAATCTTTTAGTTTTGTTTGAAATGATTTGATTTACAGATTATAAAAACATGCTGGCAGCATATCATTAGAACTTTAATTTAGCTAATATGATTAACTTAGTTTAAAAAATATCTTAGTGGAAGTTAACTTGTAGGGTTATCTTGAAGCGTTATGGTTTGCTTGATTACACAACACGCCTTCTTTGTACAAGAGATATATACTGCTGATTTCTTATTTTGATTGACTCTCTTTAAACTGACCATCTCTGGGTGAGTGCTTAATGCTAGGGGGGATCTCTAATTAAATGTAACTGTACAAAAGATTAGATTAGCGTTCAAGATCTTCGATAGGTGTTGGTTAATCACAGTACTTCAAAACTTATTTTAAGAGCAAAACTGATTGAATTAATCAGTTGTTTTTTATGCTTGTCCTTATTATATATTAGATTCCTTGAAGTCGATTAAACTGTCGTTTCAGAAACCAGATTAAGTTTAAGGTAAAAGATCTTGTCAACTTTTAATTTCTTGCCAAATCTAAAGTTACGACTTTAAATTGAGTCTGTAAATGCTAATGCTTGATTTTTATTGGCAAAATTTAATTATCAAATAATTGCAAGATTGATGAGTTTAAAATCTTTTAATGATTGTTTTTTGCAGATTTGTGAGTTAAGCAATATTAAAAATTTGCTCCGTGTTGACCATCATTTTTATTTTGTCACTGGTTAAATTCCAAATTATCTCATTTTAATTTTAAATTTACTAAGAGTAGGGTAGTTCTAAGAATAATTTCAAAATCTGTAAGAACTTTACGAGAGGAAAATCTTTATCCAAGCTCGACTTTATTGTGCTTTAGTTAAAACTAATTTTCAACAATTTGAGAAATGTAACTTTTAAAAATCCTTGATGATTTATTTTAACGGCTTAAGATATATATTTTAACTTGATACTTTATCTTGAGCATGTCCTCATTAAATTTTAAAAGTAAAATTAACTTTCTTCTTTATTTGATCATTCCTTTCTTATCTATAAAAAAGTAAAAAATTAAAAATAAAATCTCCCTTAGAGCCCGGATGGGCTCCTCACAGATGCACGGGGATTTTTAATTAGACTTTACCTATATTTTAGTTTAAGAGCTAGCTGTTGATCCTCTAATGATTAATCTATTCTTTATAGTCTCTCAATGATTTTTTTTAATAAATTACTATAAAAATTGAATTATAATAAATTTAAATAAGAGTTTTGAATATTTACCTGAAAAAAGCTGAACGTTTAAAAAAGAGTTAAACGTCACAATTGAATTATTTAAATTTGACAGTTTGATTATTTTGCTAGTTTAATCTTCATTTTTAAATAAAATTTATCAAGATCTATTATGCTTAAATTTCTTTTGTATTTAAACTGATTTACTATTATTTTATATGAAATAAAATTCTGATTTAAGAAGATAAATAAGCCGTAAACTACTTACTTGTGAGATAAATATTTAATTACTCGAAAAAAAAGTTTCTATAATTGTTTGCTTTCTATCTCAATAACTATAATTGATTATTTTATTTTCGAATGAATCACCAAACAGTTTCAAATCCCTTACTTCCTGAATCAAATTAAGAACTTTCTCGCCAAAATTATTGCTACTCTAATTGTTACCCAACTTCATAATTGAATGACTAGTTTTGGAGCCCTGACACAAATAAAAGGTATTCAGCTGGAAATTAGAATTCTTGGACTTACTATTATTAATATTAATGTTTACACTCATATTAGCCAGACTTAAATTATCAAAATTACTTAATTTAACAACAACAGGCTTATAATCAATACTTGTAAAGTATAAATGTTACTCCTACCCAATAAAATCAGTATCCTTAGTCAGGCTGTTAGAGTTCAACTTATTAAGATATTAATAATATTTATTATGAATAAAAACTGTGTCCCTAAAATTAAGAGAGCAAATCTACAAGACAATTTAGCTACATTAATTTAAGCGATTACTATAAAAGATGAAAGAAACATTTGGAATTATCACAAGAGCAAATAAATAATTTAGAGTTTTCATTTAATAATTTCAAAGATTTTAAACAGTGGTTTTAAGACCAAATCATTAACAAGTTTGGAAGTCTAGAGAACTATTCCAAGATATCCAACGAATAAATAAATATCAGAAACGTTAATAAAGAAAATAGGGTTAAGAGAAAGTAAGAAATATTTAAAAAGTAATTATGGAATCAAAGTAAACTACTAGGCAAAAGATCAAAAGCCGATTAATATGACGAAATTGCTAATCTTAAATCAGAGTTGCAGCATACAAAAAGATAGATGGTAGATTTAAAAATTAAATACTCTTAGGAAATTAAGACATTAAAATCAGAAAATTCTTAGCTGCTTGCAAAGCTTGAAAATATTGAATAATTATACGCTCACTTAGAAGATTAAATGATGAAAAACTTTGAATTTAAGGAAGTCAATGACAAACAAAATTAAGAGTAAAACTGTTAATTTGAAGAATATAGAGAGGAAGAATATGATGAGATAATCCACTTTCCTTCTGAAGTACCAAATCTTGTTACACGAGATTATCTCCCAAACACACTTCAAATTTTAAAAACTGAATAAGATATTTAAAAATAAAGCACTCATTAAAATGGCTGTGAGGTTAAGATCTTTGAATGGGGACTAAGATAAATTAAAGGAACAGCAGTTCAGTATCAAGGGGACATTCGAGATAAAGCTTTATGGAATCAAGTTTTAGAAGACAACATAGAAGGATTTATTGGTAATAGATTTGATGTGATTTTAACTGACGCTCCTTGGGACAGTACAGCTCTTAAACTTGATTATAACACTTTAAATGATGGTCAAATAATGAATAGCATTCCCATTGAAGAATTACAATAGGATGGGTATTTGTTTATGTGGATAACAAATAAAAAGCTTGAAGTAGCCCTAAAGTACCTCGAAGATCACAACTACGAAAGAATAGAAATAATAACTTGGGTGAAAATGAAAAAAGATGGACTTTTGAGGAATAATATTGGTTACTATCTTCGACACTTTACTGAGTTTTGCTTGGTAGCAAGAAAGAAAGGTTCATTTAATAATCTAAGAATGATCTCACACACTCACAACGCTCCAAATATAATTGTCGAACCAGTAAGATAAGGATCCAGAAAGCCTGATTAGCTATATGATATTATTGAAACTATGTGTCCTCATGGCAAGTATTTAGAAATTTTTGGAAGAGCCCACAACTAGCGACAAGAATGGACAACAATTGGTAATGAATCAATCAGAAAATTTGTAAAGAAAACTAAAGAATAAAAGAAAGGACTAAGACAGAGAAACAATCATCTTTGTCAAGGATAAGTTATTCTCTCTTTAGAATGATTTCCATAGACTTAAATATTTGATTTTAATAAAGGCTTTACTTACTTAAATTTTGTTTAAAATTCATTCTTGGGGTTTTAGATATATAAATGTAAAGGCAAAAAAGACATTCAGATATTGTAAAACCATCTTAATTAATAATGGATGTAATGATTTATATCAAAGATATATAAAATGTAATTGCAGATCTATAAGAAACTGGCATTTTCGAAAATGACGTAAAATTTCAAGTATGCCGATAGTATATGACGTTAACCAAAAGAAAAGATGCACCAGATGAAGTTTAATACTAATGTAAACGGCCATTCAGGAGAAAAAAATAAATTTAATCACTATTTATGTTTCGCAAGCATAAAAACCAATATCAGCATGGTATTTATTGGTATTTCACTATTTTGCAATGGGATACAGTTCTTCCCAAACAAAGTACAAATTAAATATGTACAATTATAAATTAAATCAGAAATTAATCAAAACTATTTTCTAAGATGTTAGAAAAAAGATAGCTAAGTATATGGAGATTTTTCACATCTAAGATGAAAATGAAATACTGAATGGTGATATTGAAGTAGATGAAAGTTTATTTACTCATGGAAAATTCTTGCATGATGAAGGCTAAATTAGAAATTAAGTAGGAAATATGAGAGTTGAAAGGCAAATTTGGGTATTCGGCATGATAGAAAGAAATTCTAAGAAAGCAAAAGTTTTTATTGTTAAAGACAGAAATAGAGATACTTTATGGGCGCTAATACACTAATATTCTTAAGTAGGATCGACTATACATCATGATGGATTAAGTTAATATTAAAATATGCAGTTTTCATAAGCAGGATTAGTTTCGAATACTGTCCAGATGTGGTCACTGACATTTGACAGGGTAGGGGATTCGAAACCCAGGGTTCTCTGATATTTGTGTCTGGTAAAAAGCAAGGAATATCCCAGGGTTCTGTAGTGTCTGTACCTGGTAAAAAGCACGGGATACTCGTACGGAGCTGGTATGACATCAAATGGCAGCACATGACCCGGCTTGGAATCCGGAGTGGCTACATGGAAGAAAGGACACGTGTTTGGACTACGGTCGAGTTTGGTGGTGACCACACCTTATGCTTCCGAAGGGGAGGTCGGGATGAATATTACCTTCAGTATTATTTCCCCTTAATATTAATTTCCTAATAACTTAACTAACTAACTAACTAAGCAGGATTATACAATAAAAGATATGTTCATGAAGAACTAAAATAAAATTTATTTAATCAATAATAAGAAGAAAATTATGATGATGATGAAGATGATAATTATGAAGAAAATAAATTTAAGATGTTGAAATGCGAGAAGATAGTGAGAATAGCAATGCAAATGTAAGACCTAGAAATTTTAAAGGAACAAATTAAATTGAAAGTTTATGGTTTAACTCAAAAGATATATTAAAAATATTTATAGTACAGTAAGTGTTTAAAATTTGCATGATTTTTTAATGGAAGCATTATGGAGAAGACATATAAAAATCAATTAATAAAAGGCAAATGAATCTTTATCTGAGATATTTAACTATTTAATTAATTAACAATTCTTTGATTGAAAATCTTTTTATAATAAGCATCAATTTATGAATTTTTGGTAAAAAAATCATATTATATATTTTGCCACCGACTTAGGATTTTTAGAATAAAAATATTTTTGTCAGCCACCGATTTAGACTCCCCCCCGGAATTTGTTAGGGGTTGGCGTTATTAATTAAATGCGAGACTAAAATTACAAGCTTTTGGGGTCTATTTATTATGAAGAGTATATAGATTTAGTGTTTAAACTGCGTTATGGATATGATATGTATAGTGAATAAGTCAAACCAATACTGAACTATAAGTCTATTGCACTTCTCTTATAGCGTAGTCCATCAACTGTTCACTCTCACTGCTTGAAAGCAGTGTAATTAATGCAATAATAGCTGAATTCTTAGCCTAAGAGGAAGTCAAAGTTTCTATAGAAGATATTGACTATCTTATTAATGAAAAAACTTTGAAGTACTGGGCTCAATTCTCTCTCGACTAACAAGCTATTATGTTCACCGCCAGTTCCCTGAGTTGAAGATCTATGCATAATCTGTTGCAAACATTTATAAACGAAACGGTATCTCTTACAAAGGTGTAAATCGTATCAAGAAAGTAATAGATTTCACTCTGCTATTATACAACAACAACTTAAATTATATTTATAATTAAATGCAGATAGCCTAATAGAATAATCATAAGTTTATTCATGCTGACGAGGCTGTGTTTACCTTCAACACTTTCATCTAGAAGTCTTGGTATAAGAGGCATAGTAATATAGAGGTATATGACTAGAAAGTCAATTTATAAACAATGGCAATTCTTGGAGGTATTAGCAAGGATGCTGGTTTAGAAACTTATGTTATTCATCCTCGCTCTATTAAGACAGAGCAGTATATTAAGTTCTTAGAGCAGCTGAGAGAGAAGTACCTTGAATAAGAGATTATATTATTTGTTGATAATCTTTCTGTTCATAAGACTAAAGAAACAAGAAAGAGTTATGACCAACTTAGAATAACGCCGGTGTTCAACGTACCTTACAGTCCATAGTTTAATGGAATTGAGTTCTACTGGGGTATATTAAGGTCATTACAAGAAACTGCTACAATACCACTTGATGCATGACCTACCTATCGATACAGTAGACTTTATTAAAAGTTAAGCTAAGAGAGTGGATAATTAGTTGGCATAAAAGTGTGCTAAAGAATGGAGAGTGAATGTATATAAATAAGTTTTGTAGTTAAGTTCGTGAATATATAAGTCACATTTAAAATTCTTTAGAGGGAGCTAGCTTCTCTTTCTTTTCTTCCTCTTAAGGCTTGCATGGGCCTAGGTTTCTTCTCTTGCTGCCAGCTCCGGCATCTAAGTTCATTGACTCTGGAGGCTAAATATTTGAGTAACTTCTCTTTCTGACTTCATACTTTGTCTGCGACTTTCGCTCTCTGTGAAACTTGCTCTATTCCTTCATCAAGAAGATACCAGTACAGATTATTCTAAATAGTTAAGCTACAAATCTTACTTGAAATATAAGGTTGCTTCTGCAGTTCTGATAGCCAGCTCTCATTTATCTTGATCCCTTGTTTGTCCTTATCTTCTGAAGAGATGCTGTACCTTTTCTTATGAAATTCTTGAATAATTTCTTTCAAGTAATCACCTTTTATTGTTGCAAGTATATCAAAGAATAGTTTCTGTCAGGTAATTTGTTAGACAACTGCTTCTTAGTAGGCAAGTACTGCGATCATTTCATCTTCATATATATTAGCCACTGAGATTTCTGGATAGTTTGAAATCTCTGCAAACTTTACATCTTAAGTTTTCAATGCTTTCTTCTCCTCGCAGAGTATCGCCCTTAGAAATGAAATTTTGGTACTTTCCATTGTTGGCAAGAACAAACCAACTACATAATCAAGATGAGTTACTATAAGTTCATTACCATGCTGCACCACGTAGCGATGCAAATCCTCCTTGCTTCTAAATCTTTGAATCAATTCTTGTGCTTGCACTCTTTTCATTGCATCATTCATTTGACTCCATCTTGTTTACAGATCTAAGAAATGATTTTCAATTTTAAGTTTATTGATTTCAATTATATACATCTGTAAAACTTACTATTAAATATGGACATCCTATAGGAGGTCAACATCTAAGAAGGATATGGAGAAGGTTTTGAGAACTGGTTTCAAACTTGAGAGATTGATATCAATTTCTACTGTTATAGTTCCATATTTTAAATTTAAATTGGTACGTACTTAATTAGGAGCAGCTCCTAGAATGATAGTACTTAATTAGGAGTATTAATTAAAGCTAGTACTTAATTAGGAGCACCCTAATTTTAATCATGAAATCACAAAATACCTCCTAAAGCAGTAGGTACTTAATTAGGAGCACTTCCTAAATTGGTACATGCTATAATCAACTTATTATTATTAGTAAAAATGGTTACTTCCTCATCTATATTTGGAGCTGGTTCGTCACTTAGTGCTCATTTTCTTGGCTAATACTCTAAGAACTTCCCTTGAAACTTGTAGGCTTGCAAAGCTATCATATAAGCTCTCAGTTATAGAGGAGTTTTATAATTTTAAATTCAAAATTTAATATGAGCGCTAACATTTTAAGAAAAACAACAGCACTTCCATAAAACTAATGAGACTTACCTTTGGCAGCAATAAAAAGTGTGATAGCTGTGAGATGAACTCTCATAAAGAATTACCAGAGCTATCATTTGAGGTCTCTATTATTATAATAGAAATTAATAATAGAAAACAAATGGCAAACAAGTGTGTGAGAGACAGAGAGGAGGAGAAAGGCAGTAATGAAATTCTTATACAAACTGAAGAAGTTGAAGTATATTTTTGTGAGCAATGTGAGAGATTTGGCTCATAAATCAAGTTGGTATAGATATATGAAGAAGCACAAAGAAGGCAAACCTACAGTATACCTAAAGCATGATAAAATAGATGGAAAGTAAGACTGCTTTGAGTGCTATAAGCAATACTCTCATACAAGAGACTTGAAGAAGCATCTATTAAAAGCTCATAAGAAAGATATAGAAGTTAAGAATCATGAAGTTGAGCTGAAGCTTCTAAACAAAAGAAAAGCGAGGGAATATTCTAAGGTCGTAGTACCTGAATAAGCTAGAGAGTTAGAGTAAGTTAAGAAGGCACGCAACCAACTGACCTCTGAAATAACAAAAATTATGATATAATCCAATACAAGAAATACCGGTTCTTGCTTAAATTGACCTAGATACTTCTCTTTAAAGCTACCTTATAATAGAAGACTCCTTTGATAAGAAAGTTATCAACGATCATCAATACGCATACAAGTTGTATCCCTTCAACTACCTCTTAAGTGATGATAAATATTAAATGGAGTTACAAATGAGTTTCAAGTACTCACTCAAGCAAAATTTAAAGAGTGTAATTACTTAATAAAGCTGGATGCTGTTCTTCTTGCCAAAGATCATGTTGCTTTCAGACTCCCATTCTATTAAATGAGCCTAAGAGATTTCATAGCAGATTAAAGGAATCATAAGTAACTTTAATAAATTGCAACTCAGACCCTATATGGTATTAAAGAGCTTCACAAGTTAGGGTTTGTTCAAAGAGATTTAAAGCCAGAAAATATAATGATAAACTTTTAACCAGTAAGAGTAGCAATAATCGATTTCAACAGAGCCTAAAGAGTTAATGTATCAAGGCTTGGAACTGTAATGGGAACTCAAGGGTGCTATCCTGAAAGAGAAGACTGGAGAGATGGTGACTTTTAGTGGGATGTATGGGCATTAGCAGCAATATGATGAAATACAATTGAATCGGGGAAATTAGAGAAATAAAATATAAATATAAATCTAAGAATATATAACTGCCACTAATTAGAGCAGCTAGTAGATCAAGTTTGGTCATAAGTACTTACCGTTACGTTTCTGATGTGTTCGCCGTTAATCTTATGTTCTTGTTGTTTCTTCTATTCTCCGGATTAGCCACTTGACAGGATTTGACAGAGATGTCAAAAAATTTAAAGGGAATTAACACGCATTTGACAACTTGACGTATTTGACAGTGGATTATTGTCAAATTCTGCGGATTTCGGATTAATTATTAAAATTTAATTAATATAATAATATCTTTAATCACTTTTTTTTAAAAATAAACTTTGACAATTTGACAGATTTGACATACTTGACAGGACCTATATTTTGGTCAAGTGATTTAAGTTAAAAGTGATATGTAATATATTAGTACCGTATATAATAAAAAGCATTAGTATCAGTAATGGCGCCGGAGCTGCCAATGCAGAGAGTGCCGGTGGTTTCAAGGTCAGTTCTCTCGGAATAGTAGGTAGATGTAGTCATCACGCCTTTATTACAAGGGCAGCTGGCTTGCTGAATTCTACCTCTTTGGCGATGAAGTTAGCATCTGGGAAGAGGGTCTCTGGTATCATGCAATTGTTTGGAATGGAGTTTGTGGCAACTCTAATCATAACCTTATCATCAGATGTTTCTCTGCTTTGAATACCGTGAGCAATCACCGTCAAGTTCGTCAGCATTAGGGCAGTCAACTTGCATTCCAGTGCAAGAGTGAGTCTCTGACTGCTTATCTGCAAAGTCCTCTACGTATGGGTGAGTAACAGTGAAGTTTTAGATGAATGCGATACTAATGCTTTTTATTATATACGGTACTAATATATTACATATCACTTTTAACTTAAATCACTTGAAAAATATAGGTCCTGTCAAGTATGTCAAATCTGTCAAATTGTCAAATTTTTATTTTTAGTAAAAAGTGATTAAATATATTATTATATTAATTAAATTTTAATAATTAATCCGAAATCCGCATAATTTGACAATAATCCACTGTCAAATACGTCAAGTTGTCAAATGCGTGTTAATTCCCTTTAAATTTTTTGACATCTCTGTCAAATCCTGTCAAGTGGCTAATCCGGAGAATAGAAGAATATAAAGGCGAACATCAGAAACGTAACGGTAAGTACTTATGACCAAACTTGATCTACTAGCTGCTCTAATTAGTGGCAGTTATATATTCTTAGATTTAGATTTATATTTTATTTCTCTAATTTCCCCGATTCAATTGTATTTCATCAATAATTATAGAGTGCGATATGCCTCGCAACGATTACTATTCTACAAGGTGCGAGAAAGATGCTAAGCAAAGAATAAAGTAATTTTTTATAGACAAAACCAGAGTCTCACAATCAATTAAACAAATGACAGAATCAATAATAATAAAACCAAACTCAAGATCAGATATATCGATAGAGCAGATATAGTTGTGGTTAAGCAAGATAAACTTTAGACCTCTCACATATGATCCAAAAGTGCATTTTGAGTGATTAAATTAAATACATTTACTAAATATTTCACATTAAAACCTATTAATAACCCCAACCTCTAACAAATTCCCTACAAATCAAAGCACTTATAAACCTCATAAGGGGTTTTGGGGTTTTGATTAGTTTTAACTTTAGTATTATATATTTAATTTAAAAAGGGCTGCTCGCAAATTTAGAATCGGAGGAGACATTCAACCAAAGAGAACAGACTGAAGACTCGGCACTTCGGGGCTTCTGCAGCGGAAGAAGCATGATCCTGGGGGCCGTGTACGTCGCCGACAGCGCTAAACTCAAGTTACTGCTGGTATTATAGATGTGATGCTTGTTGATCATTTGTTCGCAATACTTGGGAGAGTGGTAAAACTTGGCACTTCAGCACCTGTGTTTGTGAGTTGCACATCAACACTCAGTGAACTCTTGGGGGCCATAACCCTCGCTTTGACTCAACCTCCACTTTGGTTCTGCTCAAGGACATTTTCCATTTATCTGATTGACATCTTGATCTTTGTACCTTTTAAGACTCTGTCCAAAAGTTAAAAATAATGTATAATTTTTTATATTAAGAGACATAAAGTTACTTATAAATTTTATTATTATATTATTCTAATTATTGTATACATTTTAATTTAAACTATATAACTACAGCTGTATTTTAAAATTAAAATATATTATTATTTTTCATAATTTCTTATTAATATAACTCATCAAGAGTTTTTTCATTTAATATAAATATTTTCTTTTTATTTACTTTCATTCCTTTTAAATTTTCTAAATAATTTATAATAAATAATCTTTTTAAAAAATATTGGTATTGATTCTTTAAAATTAGTAATTTCTGTAGAATTCCTTAAACCATTAAAACTTTTTTTTATATAAGATTATATAAACCCCAATACGTATGTACACATAGAATTTGTAAGTTGATAAAAAGTTTTAAGTATATTGATAAATAAGGAAATTTAAAAGGACAGAATTTAACTTAATTTGAGGGAGCCGATCGAGAGAATGCAAAAAGAAGGGTTGGCATTATCACAGCTGTACAAAGATTGAATATGGTTTGATTTATATGATTATATTAGTGTGATTTTTAATTTTAAGTTCATAGCTACTATAAATCCAGTAGGTTGTCGGGGCCGTTCTTGAGATTTTTTAAGAATGGTATACTATTATACTGGCCGGACCCCTATAATCCAGCGTGTTAGCTTAAGCCAAAGGCCATTTTCCAGGGCCAAAACCGGCCCTTCGATTTTTCGATTTTGGGTGCCATTAACTTCTAGCTATTCCTGTCTTCACATTTCTACTGGCCATACTTCAGTTATGGATAGGCAAAGGTTTGAATTTTGAAAGTTACCTTGGATTTCGACATTTTTTCAAAAAGCCAATTTTGGCTTGGGCCCATCTTGAAAAATGAAAAAAAATTATCACAAGTCTTCAACCACCCACCTCCTTGACTCTAAGCTACTCAATTAACGAGTTAAAGTGAATACTCATTATTTGAATTGGTTTGGCTATGAGATTTCAATTAATCCGGAGGATATAAGCAAAAGAGTGATTTTTCATATAGTTAAGGATCAATAATCCAGTCGAAATTTTAATAATCCAGTGGTTTA
>ARYC01007184.1:0-11754 GCA_000711775.1 Oxytricha trifallax
TCTTGAGCTTTCAAATTTTTTTGAGTTATTTCTTCAGATTTAGTTTTACTAATTTTATGAGAGAATAGCTAGAATTTCATCAATTCTTTTGTTTAAAATTTAATTAAATTCTTGTGCACGTTTAGAATGATTTGCCAGCTACTCTTGTGACACAATTCCAATAGTAGGGGAGCTTTCTTAATGTCATCATTTAACAATTTGAAAGCATCTTAAATTTCCACTATTCCTTCTCTTATTTATTATTGAATTTAGTTATCATCCAAGTCTTTAACATTCTTATCTAATTCTTTATAAAGTTTTATCTATTTTCTAACTAAGTTTTTCAAATATTTGTGTTTCCAATACTTCAGGCACTTAAATCAGTAGTCTATCGTATATGTTTTTCATGGCATCGGCAGTCAATTGTTTGTAATCTGTTGAAATTATTTCTTAGACTCTATCTGAATTTAGGTAAGTCCCATCTGAGAAAGTTTGGGAATCCTCATTCTCTGTTAGTTTCTAATTGGAGCTCAAAGATTTATATTAGAATGGAGCTAGAATGTTACCTTATTGTTCTTATTCAGAAGAGCTTTAATTCTTCTCACTTTTTGCCAATTAATTATCTTGGTTTTAATTTAAAATAGGTTTCTTAAATTGATTTCCACTTAACTTTATTTGCAAGTTGTTTTTCTCAGGTGTATTAAATTAACTATCGCTTTTTTTATTATTCAACTTTGCAATCAGCCAATTCTTATGAGTTTTAATGGGGATTATACCAAACTTTTTTTGCAATTCTGTTTTTACATCTTTAAAAGTTTTTTCCCCATAATCTTTTATTTTTTTAGGTACTCTAAAATTATATTTTTTGTTTCCTCAATCTTTAACTCCTTCTGTTGCTCTTCAGTAAAAAACTCTGCTGTATAATGAGAGGATTCTTCAATTTATTTTTACTTCTTACTACTCTTTTACTTTTTTGTCACTGATTGCTTGCTCATTGAGATAATTATTTTTAAAAAATATACCCCCCTTTTTATAGCCCAAAATAGATTTAAATTAGTAACATGAAATCTTAAAGTCGATACATCATGAACTTTTTCTAATTACTATAAATAAGCAAACTAATTTAATTCAGGATTAGCACTTAGCTTCCTTATTTTTGAATTCTTATTACAGTTAGATATCAATTTAATTAATCAGATATTAAGTTATTTTCAATCTCTACTAAAATCTCCTAAAGTCTCATTAAGTCTCATAAAGTCTCATGAAATCTACTAAACTATCATACTATTTTCATTTCAATTCTAAAAATTAAAATCAGACAATTTATTTAGAAAAATAATAGTAATTGCTTTTATGTAGCTATTCCTAGTTTACTACAAAGAACTGATTAGTAGAGACTTGCTTTGTTTTAACTATTTCTCAAATAAAAATAAGCTAGAAAAAATTTTATCAGATATTTATCTTTTGCTAACACTATGGTATTTACAAAAAGTAAAATAGTCAAACTTTATTTTAAGGATTTTTTCATTCTAAAAGTTTTATAGGTTAGGATTTTATAAATAAATATATTCTAAGCTTTTTTGAAAAACTGATAAAAGAAAATAGAAAGAGTTTAGAAGTTTGATTTTAAAAAGATAGACAATGAAATTAAAGTTAGTTTATAATTAAATAGGTTACTATATTAAATTAAAAAGTTTTGTTAGTCAAATTAATATGTTTAGCTCCTAGAGATAAAAATCTTATTATCAACAGTTGTTATTCTATTGAATAGGTCCCAACATTTAGGGACAGCCCTGATCATCTAAGAGTCCGTCATTCTGGAGTTGGTGGACTAGTTGCTTGTAGTTCATTAAATCATGAATTTGATCTTGCATTCCTTGGAATTCTTGTCTCATCCTTTCATTGTTTTCTAGGTATTTCTATTTGCTCGTTGAGTTACTGGTTACCATCTTTCATCTCTTCATTCAAGTTTGGCCTTTATCGTCGTTTGGCTGACTATTTCATTAGATACGCTGACCTCCCTTTTTAAACTAACACACAAATTATATTTTAATATACTTACTACTGTAGCTTATAGAGTTATTTAAGGCAGAAACAAATTCAGGCTTCATGTGTACGTTCAAATTGTTTTATTAATCAATTTTTTATCTTCTCCTTATTTTAGCTTGCTATACCATGCCGTTAATTCCCTCCTAATCCAAAGACAGCAAAATGTCGACTATCCATTTCTTATCCAAATGTAACCAGTCACATTGATCAGGTAAGTAGTTTAGAAGTGAAGGTTTAGTTTAAGCATACTCGAGAAAGTCATCAGAGGTTAAACCCTCTATTTAAGGAACAGCAGCAACGATAACATCTGATCTTTCAAGTACTATAAAGTCGTTATTTACTCTATTTTACCTCTTTGTTTCCATTAATTATACTTCTAAAGAAATAGACATTTGTGCAGTTTACTTTTGGCAAGTATGCCCCACATTCTTAAGTCAAAAAATCATAAAGTTCTTTCTTACTTCCAATTTTCTCTCTTAATTAATGAATATTAATCTCCTAAAGTCTTTGTTCCATTTATGTATTGTTTTTGTAGGCAAATTATTTTCAATAAATAAGTATTAGTACTAAATCAGTTATTATTTACTTTATATTACTATTTAAACTTTTTTAAAAAATAGGGAGTAAAAATAATTATTTGTTAAAAAATTCCTCATAGAATAATCACTTTCTTAACATCAAAATAAACTTCATATAGAAATGGAAATCCTCAAAAAAACTCACAAGTTTAAATAAACTGATATTCGAAAATTTTGGAAATAAATTGCAGTGATAGCTCTTAAGAAGAATCGGAAGAAAATTAATCAAATAGCTCAAGCTCTCAGGGTAAAAACATAAACGACGAAAGTTGGAAATGCAAAGCAACATCGGTAATATTTGTTAAATAGTTTATTGAAAAAGATCTCCAGTTGAAGACTATAACCCTAGATGATTTAAATGATAAAGAAAATTAAATATTAGAAACTATATCAGGAATTGTAAACAACAGTGCTATTAGTGACCCTAGTAAAGTTGCTAAATAAGTCAAAAGTCTTGACTCGTTTAAGAGTACAATTGAGTAATGAGAATTTAAGGATTATTTCTCGAAAGCTCTTTAAGCTCATCTATAGTACAATTGTAATGTAGTGAGTGATGAAATAAACTTTGATGAACTTAATAATCAAGC
Organism: Oxytricha trifallax; assembly: GCA_000711775.1. Classification (NCBI taxonomy): domain Eukaryota; phylum Ciliophora; class Spirotrichea; order Sporadotrichida; family Oxytrichidae; genus Oxytricha; species Oxytricha trifallax. The sequence goes on from ARYC01007184.1 coordinate 3,194, forward strand.
CTAATAGGATTTTGAAATTCTCTACTAAGCTCATGCTTAAAATAATAACCAAAGTACTAATAAAGATAGTTTTATAGATGAGACTTAATAATTAAAATAAAATTCAACCTTGAAACTAATTTAGCAAACTTCAGATAAAAATAGCCAAGAGTTTATTATCTAAAAATTAAACGACTTAAATTAAAACTAAAGATGCTCTAAAAAGTCGCTTATGAGAAGGTTTAAGCTTTCCCGAACCTAATTAGATAATGTCCTAGACTATAAGATTGAGAAGCTAACCCTTAAATAGTTCAAATAGCAAAGATAAGTTAGTCAAAACTATCAAGCTATTAAATTTTTCATTTAAAATCAACTAGAAGAAGGGGTCTTAATAAAATCGACATAGGAAATCAGTGAAAAACTCAAATAAAAATTAGGCTTGGTTATAAGCAAGACTAAGTTGGCAAAATTCATGAAGTCGTAATTAAAAATGAGCTATAAAAAGATTTACAAAATTAATCAAAGGACAAATTGCTAATTGTCAATTGTGGCTCGGCATTTCGCCGCTAAAGATTTTATAGATCAATCGAGCTTAGCTAAAACTATTATTAACATAGATGAAAGCAGCATTCAAATGACAAATGACCATAAGAAGAGCTGGAGTCTAAAAGGGGTTAAGTATTATTCGGACATCTCGCAAAGACTGTATCAAGTGAATGTGCTTGCAGGAGTTTCAAATAAAGGAGACGTGTACTTTCAAATAATTAAAGGAAATAACAATAGTAAGACTTTCTATTATTTTATAGTGGAACTAATGTGCATACTGGACTAATAAGACCAACACTGGAGGGCGAGCACTATACTCTTACTTGATAATGCGATTATCACAAGAGCTAGTATATCTAAAGGAAATTTAGATTGCTACAACTTAGCATTTACTACTTGGGGCCTTATCATTTTGAGATGGCTCCAGTTGAGAAATTCTTTTATTTCATAAAGAAATCAATCGAAATTGATAAGACTATCGAAAACAAAGACTAGCTGATATACAAATATGCGACACTGATATCTTCCTTAAATTACGATTGGGTTTCTTTAGCCTTTCAGCATGCCTTGACAAAAGCTCTAAAGTACTTAACTTTTTTAAAGTATCTGAAACCAAATATCAGAATTAATTTAATAATTAGACAATTGCATCATCAAATAAAGAATAGAGATAAACCCCATTTAATTTTGAAATAAATTCATCAAAACCCCAAAACCCCTACCTAATGTCCCTGGGGACATGCAGGGGACATTCAAAAAAAATGGGTTTATAAAGATACTGATAGACAACATTTAGTTATGACCTATATTAATTTCACTATAAAATATTAAAAAATACCTATTTCAATATAGTTTAATTCCTAATCTATAATAAAAGTTTGTAAAATAAAATCTTAATTTCACAAATCGGTAAACTTTTAAAAATTAATAGCAAGTATAAAGACTTAAATAATTATAAATTACAAATTTTAAAGCTTATTTTACTATTAAAAATTAAGAAAATTAAGTAAATTATTTGTCAAACAATGTATCCATATTCAAGATCTCTCAATTTTTCTCTGTCAATTTGATTTCCTAGTGAAATAATTCCTTCTGTTATGTTATGATTTCTTGCGAAAAACTCAACTATTCTCGCACCAGGAGCCATTTACTTGATAATTTGATAAAGTTAATCTGGCTTTCTTGATGCCTCCCTTCTCTTTGCTTTAATTATGTTTGGGTAAAGATGAAGAATGTTGTCAAAGAGAAATTTTCCTTTTTTTCCTATCAAACATATTTCAAATTAGTGATCCAAATAATATCCTGGTCCTCCTACAAAGTTTCCAAAGTCATCAACTTTTTCCCAAACTATCATATCTACGTAAGTGTATTTATGTTTTTTGAAAAACTCTAGACCGAATTCAAGTTTTTTATTTGTTACCCAAAAATAAAGCAGGCCATTTTTCTATACTTTTTCAATTTCAAGCGTCATTAGTTTTTTATCATCCAATACTTTATATTTGAAGTTGATCATTGTATCCGAAAATGGGCAATCAGCAATTACTATATCTGCATATTGTTCACATAGTTCTGCACTTAGGTAGTCCATTTCATCTTTCTTGAAGAGGTCTATATTATATGCTGCATAGTTTTAAGTAATTTCTGAAGGGTCTTTTTGCATACTTGTACTAGCTTCAACTTTAGCTTGTGAAAATTTTTTCTTACCCAATTTTGCAAGTTCATTCTTTAATGCAGTGATTTCTTTTTGTAAATCTGTTATTTTTTATTTCACCTTAAGATCTTATTAATTTAATTGCTCTTCCAAGTTTCCTATTTATTGTCTCTATGATTGAACTATGAGATACAACTAATCCCTTTCTAACTTAATCAGAGAAGCTCCATACTCCCCTTTATGGTACCTCTGCTTGTGCTTTTTTAATGCTTGATAGCTGTCATGAGGTTGTGGGCACAAATCACAGTCAAATTCTCCTGATTTATTGTTAATCTACAATTGGCGTTTAAAGTGTTAAATATTAAAATATTGATTATTCTAAGTGCTAAAAAGCATTTATATAATTAGGTGATTTTAAATAAATTAAATGTTCATAAGCAACCAATTGTTTAAAATAAGACTTAAGAGCTCATGTAAGTATAAAATAAGTTATTTATTATTTATCTAATTTATATATTAAATTGCTTGTGTATTTTATAAAACTGAGTTTAGTAATTAGCATTTAGCAAATATAAAATTCGCAAGATAAAGTTCTCATTTTATTGTAAAGATTTATTGACATTTTATAATCAAGCTCTCTATCATCCTTATTAAAATAAAAAGACCCTATTGGTATAGTATTTTCAATCTATAAAGCCCCTGAAAATATGTTATTATCTACTAGTACCATATCACATAAATCTCGATTTCTTATTAATCTCAAATTCTTAAGAAACCCTTGTTCAGTTTAAGTGCAATGTTGTCTATAAAGCCTCTACGAAATGAATTTATTTTAGGGATCTAATATATCCAATATACAGTCAGCGTAGTTTTAATCACTTGCTGTGAAAACCAAAACTTGGAAATGTTTGGATATCCGCTTCAAGAATTAATAGACGCCTGGTCTTAGAAAAATACCTATTTCAAGTGAATTTCCTTGGTTATCTATAAATGAGGAGATATATTCCGGTTCTTCTGGGTAGTTACACAAGTCACTAGATGCACAGGCATGTATCAAAGTTTCATCCATATCAAGAATAAGTACTTTTTAAGTCTATTTATTCTATGGATGAGGTAAATCTATGTAAAACAGACTATTCAAAAGGTCTTCAGGGTTGTTACATGAGTTCCAAAATTGTTTTATAAGATAAAAAGTTCTTAAGCTCTCCAGTAAATGCTATCTCTAATAATCAGTAATCTCTGAAGTTTAGTCTTGAGAAAGCTGTGAATTAACACTTTAGTCCACTTTATTACTTAAGAAAAGATTATGAAACACCTTTTTTTAAGAAGTGAAATTGTTTTGCTTTATGAGCAAATTATCCAAATTCACATATATATCTTGCTCATTTATTTGAGATTGGGTAAAAGTTTCTTATATCTTGTCTTGGATACCATTACTCAATTACTAAACTTTTTTGTAAATTAAATCATTAAGATAATGTTAAAATCTTTATAATTTATGTGCATCTTTATTTCAAGCTTTAAAAAATTATGCTTTCCTTTTGTAGTAATTCCCTAATAAACTTTTAGTTTCCTTATCTTTTTAAGAATTACAATTTTTCAAAGAATGTGAAGGTATTTTTCTCTCTAAATTCATAGGATTAATGTACCAAACTTAGTGTTTAACTATTAATACTTTCAAAGTTTTAGTAATCATTTTCTTGAGAGTTTTTTAGTAAATTAGAACAGGTTGTTATATTTATAAAAGAAGGATTTAAACCCAAAATTTAAAAAGCATTTTTATAATATATTGCATGTAGTACTTTAATACTCTTTTAGAATGTTAAAAAAATTCTTTGATAATTTATAAACGCTTTTGGCATGCAAATTGGATTTTATAATTTTAAGTAATGAATGGATTATTTTATTGTACTTGTATGTTTGGTTTGTAATTTTGAATTTGTTATTTTTATGATAATTATTTTTCATTATTTACTAATTCTTAGTTTTAACAAATTGGGTTCTTCAATTGTGGTGTCTGGTATTAAAGAATTTTTGGAACTTAGTAACTTTAGAAAATTGACGAACTATAGCAAAATTTATAAATTAAAGTTAATAATAATTTAAAGATAAATTATAGTTGAGAAATCATATGAGTTCTCAACAACTTAATTATCATCAGAGTCATTTATTATTAGTGTTTTGTGATTTAATAAATTTTTGCTTAATCTTTGATTATCGATGTAAATTTTATTTGTATTTTAATTTCTGGTGTTAGATTATTGTTTTTGTTGTAAATTAGCTGTACTCTATGGAGAAAATGTATTTATGGTATTAATTTGTCTGTGGTTTTGTTGTTCCCAATTTTATTACTCATTTTGTATTATATTTCCATTATTCACTTAAATCACTTGTTAGATTTCGTTGTTGTTGCCTCTATTTAGTGTGACTACTTTATTCTATTTTTTATCTTAAATTTTAATGCTTAAACATGGCGAACTTACTAATTTCTATGATTACTTTTGAACATGAAATTTGGCTCTGGTTTAGCTAATTTTAGAATCTTAGATGCCTTTGAAGACGTTTTTAATTGAGGAACTTGTTAGATTTTGCAATACATTATTGGAAGAATCTTATTTAGTTTAATAGGGAAAGTCTTAATGTGGTAGATTTGAGGTTGATGAGAGCCGACTTAATTTACTGCTTCGATTGCTCTCAAGTCCTAACTGTTAAGTATTCAAGAAAGACAACGATAAATTTAGAAAATTAAAAAAAAATAAATACTGTATAAATTGAATTTAAAAAATTTAAGTTTTTTTTATAAAGAAAACTTTTACTCGTTCTTTTACACAATTTTTGGCATTATAATTTAATTATTTAACTTATTAAATTTAGTAATTTAAAGTTTTAAATAATGCTAGTTATTATAAATATATGATAAATACATAATTAAGAAAAGAAAAAATATAAATTTTATATGGCAAAATGCTTATATTTTTTGCTTTTGCAATTTTAATAAACATGAAATATCACTATTTTATTATTTAATAATATTTCTGAAATTGTTTTGTGCCTTAAAATCATATTATATCTTCGATTTTGTTTTAATCTTGTGATTATTGCTTTAGATTATTTAAAATAAAAACAATAATGTGAAATTATCTATTATGTAAATAAAAAATTGAATTTAAAATTAAAAAATATCTTTCTATTTTATTAATGAAATTAAAAAAATTCGAATAGAATTGAAACAATTTAAACTCTTATTTATGAATTTAACTCATTTCTCTGATGCAATATTTTGATAGTATAAGTAAAACTCTTAATAACTAAAGATAAGCCATTTTAAATTGTAAGTAATTAAATCTTAGTTTAATTTTAAATTAATAATTATATCCACAATAATAAAATGCTGCATTTTAATTATAACTTCACTCCATTCTAGTATATTTGATTGATGGAGTAGTAAATTGATAAAAGTTTTATGAATTTATTTTTATTACAATTCCAAAGTTTAAATAGAGTATCACTTCTAAACGTATCATATTTCATTATTGCTCATCATTAAATGTAAATTTGTCTGGTCTTGTGCTTAACGGCATCTATTGTTAAGAATACTACTTCTACTACTATTCTTACTAATTCCCTACATAGCCCTAGTTAGCGTGGTCATAACTCATTCTTCCCACTTTTGGATCTGCTTTATATTAAAATTAGTGAGGATTATGGTGCTGCTATAACAATTCTTAATCCATATATCTGTGGCTGCTTGGCTGAGACCCCTGAACACTCTTTTAAAAGCTGAAAGTCTGAGGTAATTATTCCCCTTTAAATCTCTGGATTTACCCGTTTAAGGGGATGTTAGTGTTTTAGTCCTAGAGTTAAAGATTTCTATCAAGGGGTTTTTGAATATGGGAAGATTTCTGGAGCTGATTGGGGTTTAGGTCTTGATAACCCCCTTAATTTTACAGGTGGTAGTTATACACCTTATGTTGTTGTGGCTTGTGGGGATTTAAAATATAATATGAATCACAACAGAGTCTACCATTATAAAAATATTATTTTGTGCTAATTTTTCATTTAGAAATAAAAAGAAAAATAATTTAAACATGCCCTTACATTTTTGATGCAGCAAATTTTAAGATAGGTAAATTTAAATTTTATCTTTTTAATTTTGATTTGATGAAGAAATCTTATAGAACAAATGCGATTCTTGTAAAAATAAATTTTATATATCTATAGACTGACTTTAAATGACTCAATATTAAATAAATTTATATTAGGTATATCCTAAAAGAATAAAATAAATATCAAGATTACTTCATTTTTTGCTGAATATTAATAATTCTAAATAATTTTATTCGGATTGTTTTGAGAATTAGTAGCATCAGATAAAGTTTAATCATTAGAAAAGTAACTCGATTAATCTGAGAGAGTATCGTTACCATCGTCCTCATCACTATCCGAAGAGGATGAGGTGTTCATTTAATTTGTTCTGAGCTTAGTGATTAACTAGTTTGTGTTAGGGGAGGCATCGATTTATGAGTCAATCATTGAACTGCCGTCATACGATGAGGGGGAAGTCACTGAATCGTTTTAGTTTACTATCAGTCTATTTTGAGAAGGATTGACATGATTCTAGATTAATGGCAAGTCATGATTCTTTTACTAATGCTCAAGTATAATTGGATTGAAACAGTACAAAGAAAAATATTAAAATTAGTGACTGTTTACTTTATACAAAGTTAGGCAATATGGTGCTATTTGGATAAAGAATTCGAAATTAGCTCAACTATACTATGGCTTTATTATTTCACCTTCAATCAGAAATAAATTGTGTTCATTGATAAATTGATAACTTAATTATATTATGATAAAAGTTAAATCAATTTATTTCTTATAAGAATCGATTAATTTAGACCTCCAAATATTAAATCCAGGTTAATTATAATACGTATTTTTATTATATATTTTAAGCAATTATTTTCATCGATTTTCTTCTCTTTTCTTAAATTAGAGCAATAGTAATGAATTGGATTTTGATTCATTTATAAATGGTGTTAATTGTTAAAATCAAGATTCTGCTTAGTTTACTAAGTATCAATCATTCAAAACCCCAAAACCCCTTAATGAGGTTTATAAGTGCTTTGATTTGTAGGGAATTTGTTAGGGGTTGGGGTTATTAATTAAATGCGAGACAAAAATTGCAAGCTTTTGGGGTATATTTATGATGAAGAGTATATAGATTTAGTGTTTTAACTGCGTTTTGGATGTGATATGTATTGTGAATAACTCAAACCAGTACTGAACTATAAGTCTATTGCACTGCTCTTAAAGCGTAGTCCCTCAACTGTTCGTTCTCACTGCTTGAAAGCTGTGTAATTAAAGCAATAATAGCTGAATTCTTAGCCTAAGAGGAAGTCTAAGTTTCAATAAAAGCATATTGACTATCTTATTAATGAAAAAACTTTGCAGTATTGGGCTCACTTCTCTCTCGACTAACGAGCTATTATGTTTCATCGCCAGTTCCCTGAGTTGAAGATCTCTGCATAGTCTGTTGCAAACATTTATAAACGAAACGGTATCTCTTACAAAGGTGTAAATCGTATCAAGAAAGTAATAGATTTCACTCTGCCATTTTACAACAACAACTTAAATTATATTTATAATTAAATGCAGAGAGCCTAATAGAATAATATTAAGTTTATTCATGCTGACGAGGCTGTGTTTACTTCAACACTTTCATCTAGAAGTCTTGGTATAAGAGGCATAGCAACATAGAAGTTTATGACTAAAAAGTCAAGGTATAAACAATGGCAATTCTTGGAGGAATTAGCGAGGATGCTGGTTTAGAAACTTATTTTATTCATCCTCGCTCTATTAAGACAGAGCAGTATATTAAGTTCTTAGAGCAGCTGAGAGAGAAGGACCCTGAATAAGAGATTATACTGTTTGTTGATAATCTTTCAGTTAATAAGACAAAAGATACAAGGAAGAGTTATGAACAACTTAGAATAACGCCAGTGTTCAACGTACCTTACAGTCCATAGTTTAATGGAATTGAATTCTACTGGGGTATATTAAAAAAGGTCATTACAAGAAACTGCTGCTATATCACTTGATGCATGACCTACCTATAGATACAGTAGACTTTATTAAAAGGTCAGCGAAGAGAGTAGATAATTTGTTGGCTTAAAAGTGTGCTAAAGAAGGGAGAATGAATGTATATAAATAAGTTTTTTAGTTAAGTTAATGAATATATAAGTCACATTTAAAATTCTTTAGAGGGAGCTGGCTTCTCTTTCTTTTCTCTATTTCTTGCTTCCCTCCTCCTAAGTTTCCTCTCTTGCTGCCAGCTCCTGCATCTATGTTCATTGACTCTGGAGGCTAAATATTTGAATAAAGT
>ARYC01007185.1:0-18026 GCA_000711775.1 Oxytricha trifallax
CAGAAGTCTCTTAAAATGGAGATACAAAGCTTCTAATTTAAAGAAATATATAGAAATAAATAATAGACTAATATATCCAAGATCAATCAATAAAAGAATTCATTTAATATACATAAGTTCTAGTCAATATAATATAAAAAGATGGTAAATTAAAGAAGCACTTTAGATTCTCCTTCCTCAATTACCCCTAGAAACCACTAGATAATTATATCATACTTATATTGCCAAAAATATTTGATTAATAAATATTGCCCATATTTATCTATTTATCCCCTTTAAATTTTGTCCTCTACCCTGTTTTTAGAATAATCTTTTATTCAAAGTTATCAAATTATTCCCTTTAAATGAAGATTTAGCTCGACTAAGCATTAACACTCTTTGAAATTAAACATCAGATGTCTAACAGATGGAGATGAATCAAAACCCAAAAACCCTTTCAGTAGTTTGATAGAGTTTTTGATTGATAAAAGAAGACTATTAGTGCATACTTTATTAGGGTTTTAATAGGGTTTATGTAGGGGTTTAATGTTTAAATATTAGTATTTTAAGTGAGTATAACAAGCGAGTTTTTAAAATATTTCACACAAACATAAGCTTAGAGTCATGTGGCAGTTCTCTGAATTTTATCTTTCTAAGTTGATGTTTGATTGTTTCTATTGTTCGTTAATTCTCTTAGCTTGGCTTGATAATAGTTGAGTATGCAAGTTCTCTGAGACCTCCATTTATTTTATTTTTATCGAGATATTGTTTGATTCTCTGCTTAGAATCTCTCTCACCCCTGCAGCTAAAGTAATCGTTTCTTGGCATGTCGCTCTCTATTTTTATTACTGCTAGAGCCCAGATATCCCATTAAGTGTCTCCATCTCTCCAATCTTCTCTCTCTCTGGGAAATATCCAGGAGTGCCGTATAAATTTCCTTATGCAGAGGCTTGCACTCTTTGAGCTCTGTTGAAGTCAATAATATAAACTCTAAGAGGCTGAAAGTTCATCATGATGTTCTCTGGCTTTAAGTCTCTATGAACATAACCTAGCTTGTGAAGCTCTTCAATCCCTTCAACTATCTGCTATACTATCTAGCTAATTTATCTCTGACATCTATTGTCAGATAAGAATTCTCTGTAAGTCATTTCAAGTAAAGGAAGCCTGAAGGCTACATGATCTTTACCAAGTAAAATAGCATCAAGCTAGATGATATGCCTGCACTCATTTAACTTTGCCTTTTAAAGAGCATAATACTCATTAGCAAATTCCATTTGGAACTTGTCATCAGCAAGGAAGTAATTGAAAGGATATATCTTGTAAGCATATTAATCATCAGTAATGACTCTCTTCTCTATTTTATCTTCAAGAGTGAGGTAGCTTTCTAGAGCAAGAATCTAAGTCAATAATTTTTAATATGGGAATCTTCATTGCCTCTATTTTAACCATGATTTTATTGATCTCAGAGACTGGAAAGTTCTTGACTGCTTTCTTCATTTTAACTTACTTCTACACTTCAACTCTAAGAGACTCCACTGGGTTTCTTGATCTTCTCTTTTAAAGGAATCTATTCCCTGTAGGTTCATGAATAAAGACAAAACTTTGATTATGCTTTTTCTTTAAGTGCACTTTGAGGTCTCTAGTATGAGAAAAAGGCTTCTCACAGAACTCACAAACATACTTCCCATATTTCTTTTAATGCTTGAGATATAACCTCGGCATATCTTTGTGTATATCTCTCAAGTGTCACATATAAGTTGACTTGTAAGGGGAAAACTTTATAGCATTCTTTGCATTAATAGTCAACTTTGACTGATATTTATTAATGCTCTATAACAGGTTGTTTAGCCTCCTCCTCAATTTTCACAGCTTCTATGATAACCTCCTACTCAACTTATATTTAAATCTCAAAGCTAGACAGGTCAAAGTTGTCGTAAGCAGGCTCCCACTGAGTACAAGCGTCTCTGGTCTCTACTTTTCTTGGTTGCTGGAATGATAACTTTTATTGGCTTGATCCATGTAATACCGCTCTTCTTATCAGGTTAGCGCTCATTTAGTTTGCTGAAATATTATATTATAATAATGATAAAATCTACCTAGATAAACTATTATAGTAGAGTATAAGACACTCTGCTAGATTCTTTGCTGAGAAGTAAGAAAATTAACTAACCATAAAAGATTGTAAGTTGGCATATTTTATGAGAATTTTATACATTTTAGTAAATTAATATACTCCTAACGAAGTTTTGTTTCTTTAGGAGGTCCTCCAAATCAAGTTTGAACTTAATTTGGAGGTAAAGTTATTAAACATTTTAAATTAATATGCTCCTAATTTAGTTTTGACCTTAAAATTTAACTCCTAATAAAGTTTGAACTTAATTTGGAAGACCTCCTAAAATAATTAAACATTATTAGGAGCAATTTAATGGAGAAAGTTTGATAAAAATGGAAATCAATCTGTGAAACTTGGAGCAAGTTTTTCAATGCTTCTCCGTATATCTTTTCAAGGTTGACCTCCAGTAGGTCCTCCCTATTTAGTAGTAAGATTTTAATAAACTTAGAATGGATATCCATAATTTTAAATTTCATTAACATTTCTAGAAAGAGGAAGCAAGATGGAGTCTATGAATGATGCAATGAAGAGAATTTAATCTCAAGATTTAATAGGAAAATTTCGAAGTAAAGAGGACCTTTATAGATATTTGGTATAGCAAGGTAAGTTCTTAAGTAAGATTAATAAATCCATAATAGTTGGATTGTTCTTGCCGACTTAGGAGGGAACTAAAATCTCATTCTTAAAAGCCTTACTGAGTGAAGAGAAAAAAGCTTTTAAGTCTAATGAAATTAGGATGATAGAGATACCTAACTACCCTGAAATATCAGTGACAAACCTATATGACGATGCTATGAGTGATCCGGACGTAGCTCTCTACCTTCCATCAAAGCTACAGCTCTCTAATAAGTTGCCAGAGAGAAACTTCTTCTTTGGTGTTCTTGCAACTCTGAAACCTGAGTACTTAAATGAAGTTATTTAAGAAGCTCACAAGAAACGATACAGCATCTCTCCTGAAGAAAAAGAGAAGCAAGGTATTAAAATAAGTGATACCTGGCTGTAGGAACTTTAAAAGCATCCTTTCATCTCAAGTAAGCTTAGTCTTCTAACTTTATAGAAAAACCTGGTACTGCTATATACTTGATGAAAGAGCGCAGCAAATTAAATAGAGAGAGAAAGTCTCAAGTTAAGCATGAATTGAGTAAGAGGCTCTTCAAAGATTTATAAAAGCCAGAAGAGATGAACACAGATGCAGGAGCTGGCACTAAGAAAAGAAACATAGGCATAAGCAAGCCTTAAGCAAGAAAAGAAAGGGAAGCCTAATCCCTTTACGGGCAAATTTAATATGTGATCTTGTTCATTCGTTTAAATCTAAAACTTATTTATATACACAAAATCTCTTTTCTCTTGCGCATACTTTAGCATTCGCTGACTCTCTTAGCAGCACTCAACTGTATCTATCTTTAAATCATGCATCAGATGGTAGAGCAGCAATTTCTTATAATGACCTTTCAATAACCCCCAATATAATTCAATTCCATTGAACTAAGGGCTGTAAGGAACATTAAATACAGGTGTTATATTTAGCCTTTCATATTCCTTCCTTGAGTCTTTAGTTTTATGAACTGACAAGTTATCAACGAATAGAATAATCTCTTAGTCAGCGTACTTATCTCTGAGTTATTGCAAGAACTTAATATATTATTCAGTCTTTATAGAACTAGGGTGAATAACATAAGTCTCGAGGCCACTATCTTCAATAATTCCACCAAGAATAGCATGAGTTTACACCTTAACTTTTTAGTAATAAACTTCAATATTACGATACCTCTTGTACCAAGACCTTGATATAAAGGTATTGAATGTAAATACAGCCTCATCCGCGTGTATGAACTTTATATTATGCTCTTTAGCTCTCTGCATTTAATCTAATATATAATTTAAATTAGTCTTATAAAATGGAAGATTAAAGTCAATCACTCTCTTAATGCGATTGACTGTCTTGTAAGATATTCCGTTCTTTTTATATATGTTAGCTATCGATTAAGCAGATATGTGAAGCTCAGGAAATTGGCGATGAAACATCACAGCCCTCTAGGCCAAAGAGAAATGAGCCCAGTATTTAAGAGTCTTATCATTTATAAGATAATCGATATGATGCTGCTAAAATTTTAAGAGTATCTTAGGCTTAGAATTAAGCATGCTATCTCTTTAAATTCAATGCTAATAGACAGTGAGACCTCACAGTTGCTGGAGATTTATGGAGTAGCCTTGCTATAGACATATAATTCAGAACAGGCTTGAGTTATTCACTATATTCATCACATCCATATCGTAACTTAAACAATAAATCTATATACTCACTGTCATAAATTGACCACGAACCTCGCATATACTCACTTAAAATACTAATATTTAAACATTAAACCCCTATTAAAATCCTACTAAAGTATTGCCTTAACAATCTACTTTTATCAATCAAAACTCAATCAAACTACTGCAAGGGATTTTGGGGTTTTGAATCAATTATACTTGAAAAAACTTCTTTTAGTTGTAGCATAATTTATAATTAAAGATAAAAATATAAATTTATTTAATACCAAATACTTTTGACAACACTCTTGATTAAAGACTTCAAGTTATATAATAATTGAACTTATTCATTATATCCTAATTACTTTAAGTTTTCTATTTTACAAAAACATATTTTTAAATATTTTTATCAAAAATTAATTTCACTTTCTTTATGAAATTCTAACATTATGTATATATATTTTTTATTTTTATTGAGAGAATCATTTAGATTTTATAATTTAACTTCAATAATATATCATTCATTTTATATTTTATATAAGAAAATATGAAGAGTAGCTAATTAAAACTTAATTGAATTTAGTATAAAATATTAATATATCTAGTTTTTAATTAGCTTCTAATGGCTTAATGTAGGTTTAAATCGTTAATTGAATTATATAATTTCTTTTGATTTTATTCGTACTAGAGATTTTTGTTATTAAAGCCAATTATTAATTAATTTAACTGATTGATAAAATTAAACAAGTAGTATATTGTGTAAATATTGAGGTGATCTTGATAATTTGAGATATTTAAAATTCTATAGTAATGTGATTATCATTTCTAGATTAATCTTGTTCACAAATTCATTAATTCTATTGACTCAATTTGTTATAATGAATCTACGGCAAAGTGCTTATAAGCTTAGCAGGTAAATGATTTCATTATTTTATATTAATGATTTATTTTCATTTCAATGGCATCTTGATTAACTTGATTTATTTCTACGTTATATTTACAAATTAATTTTATAAGTGTTTTAATATAAAATTTAATATTTTGGGTCGCTGACTGCTTAAGTTTGATTCAAAATAATAATTCTTGCGTTGAAGCATATGTTGAATAGTTATTCTCATCAAAAGCAAAGTATATATTGTAAAATCTTAATCATTTCATAATAATCATAAACTATAAATTTAAATTTGCAATAAAAATGAGTCAAGTTAATTTAATTATATAAATAATTTGTTATTCTGCATAACTCTTTGAATTACTTTCTTTTTTTGCTGCTGCTTGCTATCTTCATCTGTTTCAGTTGAGTTTTGTTGTGGTGATTGACTTTTTTAATAATTTTTTTCATCTGTCTCATATATATATTTACAATGTGATATAATCTAAAATAATAAAATTTTTTAATGCAAGTCAAAATGTATGTGATTCTGATATTATAGGCATTCTTTGTTTTTGCCGCTGCACTAACTGTTATTCCCACCACGTGTCTCTTACTACAGTTCAAAATGTGAATGATATTTTAAATTATATATAATAAAAACATTTAATAAAAAAACTTTTGTCTCTAATTAAGCAAGTGGTGATTTCATAATTTATTTATTAACATAAATAATATTTATAGCTTTTAATTTTAATATATTTTTAGAGATAGTAACTTACAAAAATTATGCTATCAACAGTGGTATTGATTAACTCATCAAATTGTATTAAATCATTTATCTTTCACTCCTTCACTCTTAAATCATAATACGTCCTCTTGTCAAATGCAGGTCCTATTTTTACTATGCTTATTATTGAGTTATTTTACTATGTCGGTGAATAAGCTATCAATAACTAGAAACAAATTAAAAAATACAGGATAAAAATGCATAATTTTATTTAATTTACAATAAAATATAAAATTAATTTTATATTTTTTTGTAAGTCACTGAAATTTAAGATATCAAAATGTATAAGCTTCAAGCATAAATATAAATAAATTCATAAGGAAAAGTATCAAAATTTGATGAATTCCAGTCAGCCATTTCATTTATAACTAAATAAATTATCTAAGAAATGATTTAAAATAATTTATTGTTTTTTATTTGCATTAATCTTTGAATTTAATGATAATCAATATTTATAATTGCATTATTTTTTCTCGAGGTTCTCATAAAATATTCCTGTAATTCTCAAAAAAATCTTAAATCGGTTGCTCCCTTCTACATCTCTTTGCATCAAATAAAATGATGCTTGCTTGGCATAATAAGCCTGTAATTTAAGTCATTGGGGTTGGTCTTGATGGAAAATTATTCTTACTTAATTAACATATTTTTAATGTGGAAATGATCCTCCCTTAATGCCAAATATTGATGCCATCTAAGTGCTTGAAGATGTTCTGGAACATATTGAATTAATGGCATTCATATGTGGTTCTTACTTCTACACACCCCATTTCTATTAAGTTATTGTTATTTAAATCATAAATATTGATTATACTAATTTAAATAATCTTTCAATACCATTTACCTCAAGTTACAAACTAACTAATCTTTCAATACCAAATCTCAATTAATACTAAAAATTAACTTAATAATGTCATTTTTCTATTTACTCAAGCTCATGACATAAATATATCCGATTTCACTTTTAAACTCTCTTGCTCAATGAATCCTTGCCACTATGGAAATTTCTGTTAGCTAGAATAAAATCGATATATTTTACTTAAAGATTTATGGTAAAATTTATTTAATTTAAAAATTTAAGATCCTCAATTTTTGTGAGAATAATCACATTCTGACATTTATAGAAGCTTAAATGTCTATAATAATAGTCGAACTATGTGTAATTGCTTTTTGGCAACTATTTCAGATTCAGATTCGACAATTGCACCACCAGATCTTATGCATATCGTCTCGCTAATTCATATAGTTAATATATTATTAAATACTTGCTTGATAGAGACTGGTAATAAAATGGTTGTAAAATTTCTGTTATTCATGAGTAGTCTTAATGTCTTTTCTATAGAAGCTTTAATGAGAAAAAATTAAGACAGAGATGTTCGGTACTTACAAGACTACGATAATAATAAATATTTTTCATTAGTGAATAAGTGATCTAGAAATAGCTTTATAAATTAGCAATAGGTATAATTAGGATATATTTAATAATTTAAGGTAATCAAGAATTATCTTGCAATTTATTTCTTTAAAACTTTTCATATAACTCATTTAAACTTAATAATTAACTTGAAATTATAAAATAAATAATATCTTTTCAATTTGCGAAGTGTTAAAATCTTGTTTAGCCATTTGGCAAACGCTTCTTTCATTACTGTTTTAAGCCACTATCTCTAAAGATTCCTTACAGTGTGCAAATATATAACAAAACAAACTTTAAAAAGGTTAGAAAGTTTATTAGGGAACAATCAAATTTAAGTTACACTTTTGGCAAAACTAATTTGATTATTAAATTTATTTTCATGACAAATTTGCTACAAGAATCTTAAGCTTTTCAAAAGCTTTGAGGAGATTATTTAGAATATCTAATTGACAAATAGTTTACTTTAAACGTCTATATTCTTTCTATGTCCCTAACATTTTTATTTATAAAAAATGAACTTACACTTTTAATTAACAAAAACTTAAAATAAGTGCTGATGAGCACAAATTGATGCAACCGTTACTGTAAATGAGCCATTTAATTCAAAAATATGTCATATTTTAATTTTAACATTAGCATACTTAAGCAAAACACAGTATCACGCTAATATTAAATAGCAGTTTAAACCTCTTAATAAAACCTTAATTTCGTTAGAAATGTGTTATATTCTTCATAAATACTATTCTCCATGATAAATTTGGTTAAACACAATTAACTATCAATAAATTCAAATCATTACCGATAATATTATCGCATTTGATATCATTTAAATTGTAATAACTAAGTTACAGTATAAAACACAAATTGCCTTTGGTAATAAGATTTATTTAAATGGATATTCTTTTTGAAAAAATAAACAAAATAAACAAAATAACTCTCAAAATAATTGCTTTCGGTAGAAAAATAATTTATTAGCATCTGTGAATTTATCCTAAATAAAATAAGCTATTAAGATTTTGATGTCGTAATTAATAGTATGCATGATGAATAACATACAAAAGAAATATCATTATGAAATTTTTCTAAAAATTTAAGTTGTTTTGAAACAGTAGGGGTGAACTTTATGAACAAAAATTTATGCATTAAAATTATAATAAATATAATAATATTATATAATTTATCTGTTTTGCTATACTCAGATTGCATCATTATTGAGATAACTCATCACTAATAAAAATTGTATAAAATTTCACTTTAAATCTAAAAAGATCTAGAGTATTGCATACAAAATTCTTAATAAAAGTAAATTTTATACTTTATACAATAAACATTTATTTGAGTGAATGAAAAAATTATTGAAAAAAAAACAAAGAAGATGAATTAATTGTTCTGGTAAATGTTGCCATTATTGTAGAATACATTCGATTTGGAAAATAAATTAATAATTAATTAATTATTACAATAATATATTTGAATATTAATTTTTAATCATAATTTGATTGATATTACTCGTAATATGGAGTATGTTAACACAAAAAGAATGAATTTTGGACATCAATATTTCAACTCATTCAACAATAATAATAGCAATTACTTCACCTTTAATAATAACAATAAATACAACAACAACTTCTACAATATCTACTACAACTAAAAACCTAAACCCCCATTTTTTAAAATAAAAGAAATCAGAAAAAACTTACCTGCCACTATTTTGGAATACTACAGATAGAAGTTGAAACCAAAATTTTAATTCAAATCTGTGTCAGTTATAATAATCATATTCGTTGGAGTTAACTTTCTGGGAACCTAGGCAATATGGTACGTACTTTATTGATAAGGAATTCAAAATTAGATGGACTTTAATATAGACGGTACCTCTCTATCGCATTTCCAGATCGAGTTAGCTTGACTTTAATTTTTGCATTTAACTCAACTAAACAAATAACCCAAAATTAAAGTCAAGCTAACTCGATCTGGAAATGCGATAGAGAGGTACCGTCTATATTAAAGTCCATCTAATTTTGAATTCCTTATCAATAAAGTACGTACCATATTGCCTAGGTTCCCAGAAAGTTAACTCCCACGAATATGATTATTAATAAATTAATTTTCTAAATCGAATGTATTCCTGCAATATTAGAATTGGAGTATGCTTAAAATTTAAAGTCTTGAATTTAAATCTATAAGATAGCTCTAAAGATTGAGAAACAAATTGATTTTAAAACCAAAGTATTTGCTTTCTAAATTGTCTAATTTTTAGTAATGATATCTCAACAATCTTCTGAGAATGATGGTGTTAGTGTATATAAAATCACGAATGAAAACAATATATCGTAGAAGATTTATTACTACTGAAAAGCTCTTTTATTCTATTATTTTAACTTATTTAAACTAGGGTAATGGTCCCCTGCGGTGGGCCGCTAAAAACTTTTTTTCTTTATATTTAAATGTTCTAAAAATCATTATAACGTCAAAGTTACATCATAACTCATTAAAAAGCTCCTTAATGACTATTACAAGCAGTCTATAACAACACAAATCACAATAATCATTCTCAATAACATCAGAAAATACACATTAAAAAATGAATTAATATTACTAATTTTGATTCTTTTTTAAGTTTATTTTATTTATTATTTCACTAATTTAGATTATTATATCATGTTTAGCTGCCTAATTATCAAAACAGTAATATTCTTATGTTATCTTATAGATCAGTTAGCTATTTGCAACAATTATAACAGCTAAACATGATATAATAATCTAAATTAGTGAAATAATAAATAAAGAAAAGTTAAAAAATAATAAAAATTAGTAATATTAACTCATTTTTTAATGTATTTTATGATGTTATTGAGAAAGATTATCGTGATTTGTGTTGTTATAGACTGCTTGTAACAGTCATTAAGGAGCTTTTTAATGAGTTATTACGTTATAATGATTTTTAGAACATTTATAAATATATAAAAAAAAAGTTTTTAGCAGCCCACCGCAGGGGACCATTACCCTTTGATTTGTTAAAATATGTCTTATGTGTTATTTTTGAAACACTAAAAATCTCAAGTAAGTTAAAATGATAATCTATTTCAAATAAATCATGGTATTTTAACACTTGTTAATATTACTAAGATAGATTTATTGCTCACTTAATTTATAGTCAATAGAGTTTGCTTGGGATTTTAAATTCAACATGAAGCATTTCCATGATTAAGATCTCACTTTCTCACTAAGATATGTATTCTGCGAGATATTGTTTAATTTAAAATATTAGTAGAACTTTTTTAATAGAGAAAGTTCTACTGCAACACACATATATATATTTATAAATATAAAATCTATTTAAAACATTAAGGATTAATATAACTGGTTTAGAACCTTGTTCAGAAAATGAGAACTATTAATAATTCTATTAAAGAATGATTGCTAATTTAAATATTATCGTACTAGTTTTTTTAATAATTGCCTCTTTTCATGCAAAACCATTAATTCATGAAAAAATGCTAAAAACAAATACTGTTTGGTCTATAAAAGAAGCAATGGTCACTTCAAAAACCAGTAACTTTGTGTAAAACGTTTATTAGTCGAGAAATTAGTTTTTAGTCTAATATCAACGCTCTTTTTGTTTAAATAGCATGATTTACATAACATAAAGAATTTGCTTTTACCTATAAATTTTTAAATGAAAAATCTGTGAACAATGAATTTATTATAAATTTTGCAAATTGAATAAAAGTAAAGCACTTTTCTTTTTAATTAATAACCCTTTAGTTATGAAGGACAAATGGGGGTTTTTTTAGGAAAAAACACTCATTCCTATTCATAACTTTACTCATAATCAAAATGCATCAAATATTTTAACTTAGCTAAATTCATATAACTTATGAATAAAAAAATGACTCATTTTTAAATATGGCTTATATTCATTATGCCTCATACATGAATTGACATTCAAGCCTCTAAGGAATAATATGAGTATAAATTTAAATGAAGGTCTGGAAGCGGCTAATTCTAAAAAGTAAAACTTCATAACTAAACTCAATATTGAGTCTTTGCCTAATTAGTAATCTTTGAGTCTTATTATAATTTTGTCAAATAAAAGAATGCTTAATTTAATCATTATTTTATTATTAATAATTTATTAAATTGTTAATTTGATTTATGATTATGCATGTATTACAATTGTAAAAAATGGGAAATTCTAAAATAATATCTTATCTTCCACATCTTCTTCAACGTCCTCACCTTCCTATATTTTCAAATATTATTGTTCTCCTTTCTATTTGTTTCTGCGAAGAAGCCAATACTCTTACAGAGTAGAGCCACTAAAAATGGAATATGAAAAGATATACTATTTGAAACTTTTAATTTTGTGAGTGATTTATCTTCATTTGATAATAAGTGCACTTTTAATTAATTTTAAATTAAATTAAAGAATTTCCTATTGTATTTTATGAATACCTAGTAGACGTAGTCAATTTTACTTCTTAGTTTATTAAACTAAAAATTCAATGATTGAAGTACGCTTCACGCTACTTAATAGAAAGTATATCATTCTTCAAAAAATAATAATGATAAACTTTGTTAAATTCAATCAGACAATATATGCAGTTTTATTAAAGAATTTATTGAAATAGACAGCTATTCCACCTTATTTAGCAGTTAATAAATTTTTTTCTTAATCTCCATTATACTTAAGAGCTAATAATCTGCTAGAATTTCATTAAAAATATGTGACAAAGTATTAATCCCGAATTTTTACAGATATTGAAACAGGGGCTTCGCTTTTTCTTAAGTTTAATAAATCATATCATTAAGATGGTTCTATTAAGAAGCCATTTTATTGTATTTTTGAAAAAAGTTTCAGTTATGAGGAATTTATTAGGATGATTGATAATTTACTGCAGAGATATTATAATAATGATAAACAGCATCATGAATATCATTTTATGATTTAGTTAAATTCATAATAAATTTTAATAAAACATTGATAGAGGCTGGATTAATAATTATAACGCAAGATTGATGAAGTCTTTAATTCCAAAATTTGTGAATCAATTAAATTTAGAGATATAATACTTTATTCTATCAAAATTAAACTTCATATAAAATGAAATTACAATGAGTAATCAATAGACTATTCGTTAGGAAAAATATTTAATAATAATTAATTATTTTAATTTGAAATGTTGATAAAATAAATAAAGAAATAGCTGAAAATAATAAAACATTACATACTTAAATTTTCTGGATTAAAATAATAAAAATGCTTGTACTTCTTCAAGATCTCTTGGGATTCTCTAGTTAATATATGTGAATTTTTTAATATTATAATTGTGGTTAAGTTGTTTTTAACTGAGCATTACTGTTAATCTATATATAAAATGGATGAGAGAGGTTTCAGTATATGGCAAGCTAATATTTTTGAAAAATAAATGAAATTTAATATTTAATTAAGAATTTTAATATAATGGGCTTTATATCAAGGAGCCTAATTAAGAATGCTTAAGAACATGTGCCAATAGATCTATATGTTTTTGCGATAATTGAATGCCTAATTATGAATTTGCCCAAGATATTTCTGACTTGCTTCATTATGCCTACATTTTCTATATTTGTCATTTATTAGCTCAGAACATTGAAATATCGTCCAGTTCGAGCTTCATTTGGCCTATGAGCACATTCTTAATTCAGGGCTTATATAAAGAATTATAAGCGCAATTTTAATATTTTCTTAATTATAATAATTAATAATGAGATTTAATTTATTAATATTACTAAAAATTAAATATGTATTGGCATTAAAAGGATTCTCTTAAGAGAATTTAAATTAGTAATAAATTTATTAGATTTTTAATTAAATATATAAAGGTTTAATTAATACTTATTAATTAAATTAAGTAATCATATTAAGCGAGTATAATCAAAATGAGGAGATCGTTATAAAGAAATCAAAAATGCAATGAATTAAGATTATGATCATTTCAGAGTATACTAATGTTTTTTCAACTGTAGAGATTATGAATTAAGATTAACTGTTTTAATTATCAACTTAATATTACTAATAAAACATGGAAAATTCTAATTATTTATTTTTTCCACTTTTCCTGATTAGTTTGTATTTTAGCTCAGTCTCAGCGATGTATCTGTAGTAGTCTCCAACTCTTTTCTTAAATTTTTCTTAGATATCTTCACTATATCTTCAGGGAATCTTCATTGTATCTTCCTCAAAAAATAAAAAGTCACAAAATATTAAAATTAGTAGCAATAATAGCAATAGTAACAATAACAACAACAATACTAACAGTAATTAAATCAAAATCAAGCATTATTATGAGTCTGGGATTTTTTCTAAAAAATCCAAATTTTCTAAAATTCTTAGTTTAAAAACCTAGTGATGAAGATGACAATGAAGAATATGTTGATGAAAACCACGAAAAATCGATGAATTTTAAATTTTAAAATTCTTTGGAATTTCAACTAGACTCATAATAATGCTTGATTTTGATTTAATTACTGTTATTATTGTTGTTGTTATTGTTACTATTGCTATTATTGCTACTAATTTTAATATTTTTTGACTTTTTATTTTTTGAGGAAGATACAATGAAGATACCCTGAAGATATAGTGAAGATATCTAAGAAAAATTTAAGAAAAAAGTTGGAGACTACTACAGATACATCGCTGAGACTGAGCTAAAATACAAACTAATCAGGAAAAGTGAAAAAAATAAATAATTAGAATTTTCCATGTTTTATTAGTAATATTAAGTTGATAATTAAAACAGTTAATCTTAATTCATAATCTCTACAGTTGAAAAAAACATTAGTATACTCTGAAATGATCATAATCTTAATTCATTGCATTTTTGATTTCTTTATAACGATCTCCTCATTTTGATTATACTCGCTTAATATTACTGGGACTTAGAGGAGGGCTTATAAGCTATGAATTAAGAATGGGCTTATAAGCCCTTTTAGGCTCGAACTCGACGATTTTGAAATGTCCTGAGCTCAGTTGAGGCCAACTTTGCAGAAATATACCCAGTTGAGTGAGTCAGAATATCATGCAGAAATTCGTAGTTAGCACATTTAGATATCTCACAATCAAATCTCTATAAACGTGGACAAACCCACATATACTTATTTGTCTTAATTACTCTCTGGACCATTAAATTCTAATTGTTAATTTCATATAAAATTTCAATTATTTTTCAAATATTTTAGCTTAACATTATAAAGTAATCTAAATTAAATTTTCTTATATTTACACAGACATATTGCTTTTTTTATTTTAAGTAAAAATACAATTAACAAAAGTGATCTAAAATTATAAATTTGATTTTCTTAAATGAGAGTAAAGCATTATTCTTAAAGATTATACTGAGAAGAAAGCATTTTGGACAGAAGACACAATCCAAAAATATGTATATTAATCATAAATATCAAAATCTGCTTCACTTAAATGGTAATTTTAAAAATTATAAATAAATATAATTAAAAGTAAGTAATAATTATAAGCTGTGAAATATAATAATGTATAATTGCTTTTATACCTAGATATTTGTTGTAATTATCTCTAGTGTTATTTAAATATTTAATTTGTATTTTTATATATTTTTAATATTGTTCATTTTATTGTAATTTATCAATGATAAATGCTTGAAAAAATTCTAAATTTCTGCTAATAAGTTGCTAATGTTGATCGTTGCAACTATTATATTGTTAGAATATTATAAGGACCATCAAGAGTATAAATTAAGAGTCTTTGAATTCAATGAAATAATAGAAGTTTTTTATTTGAAAATAGCAACCCATTATAAATAGAAAACATCCCTTATTTTTCAAAATGAAATTCTTTTTGTTTGATTTCCTTAAATGCTGTATGCTTTACACAAGGTTAAACAATATCAATATTGCATGCTGCTTTGAGAAAGTGTTTAAATCAATGATGCCATTCTCCTCAATAAGGCATAACTTTTGGACTTGTTGAAGTTAAAAGATTTCATTAGTTCTTGATAATAAAAACCTAAGTGTATTATTTAGTGCAATTTAAGTTTAATATTTATTAAGAAAAAGTGAGTAATAATTAAGTATTTAAAAAAAACTTATACTCTAATAATGAGAATGATTTTTATATTAATTAGATGAATTACTAAAAAGGTGAAATTACATTAACTTAAAGAATGAAATGTTAGAGATTATGTGGGTATTATTTAATGCTATTGGCTATTTATTATGAGGTATATTATATGCTATTTCCCAAATACACCCTGTCATAGAAGTGCATAATAATGGATGAGCTTAGTGAATGTGAATTAGTGAATTAGAGAAATTAAATAAAAGAGATTAAAATTTAATTGGAGATCTCTAATATATTAAACATTCTCAACTAAAGGTAATCATTAATACTTACTATCAATTTATATCAAATAGGGACCCACCTTAAAGATGAGGATAGAAATTCTTTTTTTTTAGAAATTTTTCTATCTTTTTTTTTCCTATTATTTTTTCAAAAACCTATTAGGGCAGTTTGTGAAAATTTTTTACATCAGAAATGTAGGCATTCGGGGACCGACTGAAAGGTTTTCCTATATGTGATTCCCAAAAAAATTTTTTTCTTCTTGCTCCATTAGTCCACTGGTCCTGACCCCCTCGTTGCTCGCTTCGCTCGCAATTGATAGTAAGTATTAATTAATGAATGAGCTTATTTATTTATGGATTTTACATAGTAGGAATCTCCAGGTAAGTGAAGTAGATATAAGGTAGGTTGTTGAAATATTTTATGATGATTTTCTTGTCGTGATCATCAATATCTGCTGCAAGAGCTTATTAGTGTGGGAATGATTTTCGCAAACTAGTGTTTTGCCATCACAGTTAGTATTTCATTCATAATTACGTTAAAAAGTGGGATGAATATCTTAATCTTTACCTCCTGGTAGTACTAGAGAATCTAGGCGAGCATAGTGTAGGTTGACAATATATGCTCTTCTGTTGATTGGTGGATTCCATTTTCTATCGTAAAGATTTAAATTATTCATATTAAATTTTAATTATTTAGATCTGGCAGGTCTATAACTTTTTTTAAACCTTTAATATATCTATTAAAAAGGTTAAATAAGACTACATAAATAATTAAAACATTCCTGCTTCGTATTTTCACTTCAATTATGTCAAAATGACATTCAAAACCCCAAAACCCCTTAATGAGGTTTATAAGTGCTTTGATTTGTAGGGAATTTGTTAGGGGTTGGGGTTATTAATAGGTTTTAATGTGAAATTCATAGTAAATGTATTTAATTTAATCACTCAAAATGCACCTTAGGATCATATGGGAGAGGTCTGAAGTTTATCTTACTTAACCACAACTCTATCTACTCTATTGATATATCTGATCTTGAGTTTGGTTTAATTATTATATACTCTGCCATTTGTTTTATTGATTGAGATACTCTTGTATTATCAATAAATTGCTTTATTCTTTGTTTAGCATCCTTCTCGCATCTTGTAGAGTAGTATTCATTGCGAGGCATATCGCACTCTATTATTATTGCTGCTAAAGCCCACACATCCCACTATAAGTCTCCATCTCTCCAGTCTTCTCTTCCTGGATAATAGCCTGGAGTTCCCATTACACTTCCAAGCCTTGATACTTCCACTCTTAAGGCTCTGTTGAAATAAATAATTCTTACTGTTACTGGTGAAAAATTCAACATTATATTCTCAGGCTTGAGATCTCTGTGAACAAAGCCTAACTTATGAAGCTCTTTGATACCTTGTATAGCTTAGGTTGATATTAAAGCAAGCTATCTATGATTTCTTTGATCAGTTATCAAATCTCTGAGTGTCATTTCAAAGAGTGGTAGTCTGAAGGCTACATGATCTTTGGCTAAGAGAACAGCATCTAGCTTTATTAAGTATTTGCACTCTTTAAACTTAGCCTGAGTGAGTACTTGATATTCATTAGTAAACTCCATTTAATATTTATCATCACTAAGGAGATAGTTGAAAGGATATACCTTTTAAGCATACTGATGATCCTTAATAACTTTCTTGTCATAGGAGTCCTCTAGAATTAGGTAGCTTTAGAGAGAAGTATCTAAAAATCAATCTATGCAAGTACTGGAATTTTCTTGTATTATATTTAAATCATGATTTTAGTGACCTCTGATGCTAAGAGGTTGCGTGCAATCCTCACATACTCTGATTCGCTTGCCTGTTAAAGCTCAGCAACTTAAAGAGGCTTCCTTGCTTTTCTTTGTTGAGCAACTTCAGTTGAGTGTCTTAATCTTCAACTTCTATTCTTTCTTGTGGGCTTTTAAAAGATGCTTCTTTAAGTCTCTTGTGTGAGAGTACTGCTTATGGCACTCAAAGCAATCATACTTTCCATAACTTTGTCATGCTTTAAGTATACAGTAGGCTTAGCTTCCTTATGAACCTTCATATACCTGTACCAGCTAGATTTATGAGCAAAATCTCTCTCACACAGCTCACAAAAGTATACTTCTATTTCTTCAGTTTGTATAGGAATTTCATTAATACCTTTCTCCTCCTCTCTGTCTCCCACACACTTGTTTGCCATTTATTTTCTATTATTAATTTCTAT
>ARYC01007186.1:0-18776 GCA_000711775.1 Oxytricha trifallax
AAAAGTTTGAAATGACTCTCCGAGATTATCTATATTAAAACAGATACCCAGATGACTTGAATATGATTCTATCTAATATGATAAAGGGTGTTTAGGAACTTCACGAGCTTGGATACATTCATAGAGATTTGAAGCCTGAAAATGTTATGCTAAACCTTTGCCCTTTAGAAGTAGTTGTAATCGATTTTAATAGAGCCTTAAGATAAGAGATTGTAACCTTAGGAAAGGTTCTTGGTACTCCAGGTTACTTCCCAATCAGAGAGAAATGGACTAATGGCTCTATTTAGTGGGATGTTTAAGCAATAGCTGCAATAATTTTAGAGTGCGATATGGAGAGCATGACTTACATTAATACAAAATATGAAAAATAATCAATAAATCTAGCTGAGAAACACATAAAACAAGATGATGTAAGCTAAGAAATAAAGAAGATTGTAGAGAAGATAATATTAAGAGCTCCAGCATATCCAAGACAATCCTTAGACGATATGCTCGAACCACTAAAGAAAGCGAGATTCAAGAGATACAACAAAGACAACAAGTAAAATTCGTGTGATATAATTTAACTAATACTCATTAAATACATATTAAAGTCTCATTAAACTTGCGTATTCTCTACTAACCCTAATAAAACCCCAACTTTACCCTACTAATCAAAGCACTTATAAACCTCACTAAGGGGTTTTGGGGTTTTGAATTGTTGCTTGACTTAATAGTAATAGGAAGATTTGAATAAATTGAATCTTTTTGTATATTTTTTGGATTAAATTATCGATTTTTAGCCAATAAGATCAGCAATTTACTAGAAATATGGATCTATATTTATAACATGAGCACTCTTGTTGCAAGAAGGACATTTCCATCATTTTGCTTTGTGGTTCATCCTGATGTAAGTTTTAAGATCAAAGCTGTCCAAATGTTTACAGAGTTCTCCTCTTGCTCGATTGTTTATTGGTTTACGAGTTATAGGGCGAAGAGTAGATATACTGACTAATTGGCCATCTCGAAATCAATTTCACAAATATCTCAATCTTCATTATTATTTTAGGAGTCAACCCTTTACTTACTAAGAGCTGCTTGTTCTATCCTCTGAGTTGATATAAAGTTAATTACATCAAATCTTTTACAATGAAAATTCCTCTCCATACATAGATTTTATGATTGAATAAATTATCGAAATTCTTCTACTCTTAATTATAATTCAATCTTATTCTTAAGTCTTTTGATCATACTAGTATTTTCAAGAATATAATCCTTCCTTTTCCTTGAATCATTTGGTGGATGCTTAATCATAAAGTTCTTTGGATTGTCATCGCTCGATGTTAGCTTGATAAAATATTGGGCAACAGTGCTCATAGTCTACACAATCTAATCTTATACATCTGATTTAAACTCTTAAAGAAGAGTCTGAGAGATTTTTATACTTTAAAATTCTTGGATATGTCTTTCGCTAAAAACACAAGTTTTCTTGCAAATTAATATCATTTTCTATAATAATTTATCAAATAGTAACGTTTTGGTATCCTTAAATGTGTCGGAGCAATGTAAATAGGGATAGTAAAAGGGTCTTTTTACATAAATTGACACATGTGAAAAACATACACTTATTGGCAGCTTTTCTGGGCTATTATCATATTTTTATTGTTATCAGAACAACTTATATGTTTATCTTTTCCAGTGTACTTCTTGTCTTTAAAATATATCGTTCCTATTAATAAGATCAAGAATATTAAAAATGAATTTGACCAAAGATTATTTGTTTATCAGGCTCGTCTAAAATGCACGAATAATTATTCCCTTTGTCATAATTTCTTGAAACTAAAGAGAATACATTAATTTGTTTACTGAAGAGCTTTCTTGACAATTCATTATAAGCTCAGTGCCAGTAATCTGGAGGGATAAGCTTGAGCAAGCTTTAAATTTATTATTAATAAATTATTAGGAAATAACTTTTTACTTTTTTAAAATGTTTATGATTATAATAATCGTCATCAATAACGATGAAAGATTTTGCTAAGTTAAATTATGGTTTTAGTAACTAATAGTAATTACTCTTTTAACAGAACCTTGATTAAAATACATAAATTTATTGTTCGTATTCATTAGCTGTGGTGATTTAATGTTCGCCTTATAATAGAAATCTAGGCAATTTGAGTTCCGATATTTGATTTAAGTATTAATAGAACTAAAATTATCTTAATTTAGTTTTATATATGAATCATATTTAAATGAACTTATATTTTTTGGTATTTAAATTAAAAATTTTTCAAATTTAAAATTAAAGGATTAAAATAAAAAAGTATATGAAATTATTAAAATATATCTCACTTATGCATATTATTTTCTAGTTTTTCAAAAATTTATAATAAATGAGCTTTATTGATAAATCATATTAAATTATTGAAATTACTTTTAATTTTTTTTATAAATTAACTTTCAATAAAATTCAAATATGCTTTATATTGATATATTTTGACAATGACGTTGTTAAATGATTTGATAATTTTAAGAGTCTTTGAGTATAAGCATTTTATATTTTTCATAAGTCAAACATTAATTAAAGTCTTGCTGCCTCTGTAGTAGATTAATTTTATGTATAAGATTAAAAAACATAAAATAGAATTGTTAAATTATTTAGATATAATAATAAATTTCTATAAATTAGAAATGTCTAATCATCAAATGTATCAAATAAAGCAAGATGCTCTTATGATCAATACTGGCACCACTAAATTCGAATTTATATTTTAAATTTATAGTAATTAAATTATACTTAAAAAAGAAGAATACTAAAGCAAAAAGTAAGTTAAGTTATGTTGATACAATCATTTGGAGAAAATTAAAAGTAATTGGAATTGAATTTAAGTTAAAAGTTTAAACTGGATTAGTTATACGAATCAAGCAGGTGATCCAAATGACTATAATGAGCATTCAGTATTGATTATGAATTAAAAATCACTGGAGCTTCTAGAGCAATAAATAATAATGTTTATAATGAATAGGTTTAAAGCATAAAATTTAGAAGAATTTAAAATTAAATACATATTTATATATTTAGATATATTTATATATTTCAGCTTAGTTACATGATGATGGGAATAAATCTGTAAATATAATGAGGTTATCATGAAAATAGTATAAAAATAAACGTTTAAAAATTGAATTATATGCAATAACATTTTTTAAATGTTAAGATTTTCCAGAAGTATTAGATCGAGCTGATTTAGATTTAAGGATGTTAGCATTTTTACATAAATTCGACTAAATGCTTGAGTTATAACAAAATGACGTGAAAGAAGAAGGGAGATTTAGTATATTAGTAGAGAAACAATAGAAAATGAGTATTATTCATTCAGTAATTGCCTTAAAATCAACCTTAAATTCATTTAAATCGTGAAATATACAAATCTTTGACTTCAGCTTGCTCTTAATTAAGATTAATTTTAACAATGTTAATGTAGTAAAAGCTAAAGATAAAGATGATAGGAATCAAGATAACGAAATACTTATATTAAAAAATTGTGAATAAGCTATTATTTACACTTAAATTGCTTCTAATGAATCACATTATTTTACTAAGTTTTTACCATTCATTATGATTTATTATTAATTAATTATTTTCTATATCTTAAAATATAATTTCACTATGCTATTTGGACTACCTTATAAACTTTTTTTGTCATCTTATGATCTATTTAATATCAATAGAAGTAACTTAAAGTTTGTAATTTTTAACATTATTAAGTATAGATTTATAGATAGTAATTTTTAATTATAAAAAAGACTAAGATAAGCATTAAGCAGCTCATGAATCATACAATTTTTAGAGCTGAAAATTTAAACATTTTATATTGAATGTAATTATTTTCATTTTGAAATTAATAAATTTCGTAAAATGCTAATAATTATTGAGTTAGTTATAAAAATGCATTTTATTTTAGTTTACTATAGTGTTCTTACGATTGTTCCATACAAAAATACATTAAATATTTGTATATGAGATCTCAAAATTAAAAAAAAATGAGGAAAGTTTGATGCAACTATAGTATGAAATTCACAGTAGCTAAGAAATTATTTATATTAATGTACTAGTTACATTAATATAACAATACGTACAGTATTAAAATTAAAGAATAATTTAATTTTAAAATTTCAGAATATACACAAGCATAATTATTATTATAAACAAGTATTTTATTGATGAAATTCAGCTTTATTTTATAGTTAATAAGATGAAATTCTCAATTAGTTAATCAATGTATTTTACTTGAAATCATTTAATCATTAAATTTGTCTAAATTGTAAATGTGCACATTTCTTTACTTTCAAACTCATTGAAGAATATAAGATAACCTATTAAAGAGAGAGTAGATGGTACAAAGAAAGTTTCTGAGGAAATAAGTATTAAAAAAATCTTTGTTTCTTTCATAGAGTAATTATCAGCATTATCTTAAAGGTTAAATAAAGTTTCTGCTAATATCATGTATTTCAAGGGAATTCTTTCACATATATATATAGAGCAGTATAGAGGTATTAAATTAAATTTTATTTGTCAAAATACTTATGACTTTTTCCACCACGTAAGTTATTGCAATGGCTAACTTTAATTTCCTCTATTTTGAATTATGGCTTTCCATCTCATTATGGAGGAAAAGAACCTAAAATAAAGTATCAATATAAAAACGTGGAGACGACTCAGGAGATTGGAAGAATTACGATTAACAAGCTATTTGAAAGCCAATAAAATTAAGCATCATTTAGTCTTTAATTAATTCCTTAAACTTACCCAGCAGAAATTTGCAATATTCTTAATTATTAGCTATAGTATAGTTTGGCTAGAACAGATTTCTTCCAATTAATTAATTTGAATAGCAGATAAAGTACCTTAGTAATTAATTGATAATTTTGCTAGTACTTTTGTAAAATGTCTTCTTTTACCAAAAAAATCACATGTATTTTTATGGAATTTATTACTTACTAAAGAATCGTATATGCTTGACCAATAAATTATGACTATTTAGGATAATTATATTTGCCAAGATCATATTCATTAGTGAACTATGATACATGACTGTCAACTATATTTCTTTGTTTTAGTAATTTATATAAGAAAATAAATTGTTTAATACCTATTGAATTTATAATATAAAAATTTCTAAATTCCATAGCACTTTGGAGGAGGATTGTAGTAAATAAAATTAATGAAAATGTTTTAAATAAAACTTAATCTTTCAAAACATGTCCCATAAAATTCAAATTAAATATATATAATTATTTATAAATTCTTATCATGTAATTAAATGAATTCGTCATAATTTAATCTAACAAAGAATATTGTATATTGACAATAATATAATTATTGTCAAGCCAGGAATAAATATTAGAATAATTTTTGAAATAATAGACTGGATATCTCTAAATTTTTACCATAAAATATATAGTGAGTGAACTTATTTATCATATCTTTCAATAAATAAAAATATTGATTTAATTTAAAACTTATAGAAACAGTTTGTAACATATATTAATTATATGAATTTCCTTAACTCTAAATGCTAAAAATGATTTTATTATTATTATATTCTCTAAATTTTTCCATCCATTCTTGTAATTTATACGCCATTAAGATTTCTTCTTCCAATAATAAATACCATATTGCTAATATTTAAATTATCCCTTAAATGTTTTATATTTTAAATTCAAAATCAGTCTCTATTTCCCTTTTTATTTTTAAGACTTTTCTAATAGATTTGATTCAAATATTGATGCTATATTTCGCATTTCTAATGTTTTCCTCCGATTATTGAAAATATTGTGGATATATCCCCAAAAAATAATATTGCTTTTAATTATTTTGAGCAATATTTATGTATTAATCTCTTCATTAATAATAAGGAGCCTATTTGATCTGCTTTCAATTAAAATTTATGTAATTTGCTTTCCTTTGAAGGAAACCATATATTACTAATTTCTGTAACTACTTTCATAGAGAACAAAAGCGCTCTGCATAATATAAATTACAATCATAAATTTATTATTTAATTTAATTTAGGCCTATTCATATTAAAAATCAAAATACTTTTGCACTCTAATCAATATTTAATAATAATACTATAAACTTATAATAACTTTTTTAATTGTAAAATCAACTTTTTATCCAAAATTAAGCGAAAGTAATTGAAACAAATAATTTTGAGTTAATATTGTATTTGAATTTTCTCATAAAAACTTCCTATTTAATCAAGTCAAACGCATCTATATTATCATATAAAATTAATTCGAATCTTTACACAACTTTTAATTATGATCGAGATAATATATTCTGATTTAATTCTGTATTGAGCAGAGAAATAAAATATTACTTTAAAATGATATAAATTGTGAAGATTTAATTCAAATAATTGTAATTTGGTCATGGAATAAGAGAAAAGTGTGATGAGGCAAAATAATATTAATGCGTAATTTAATTGTTTAAACTATTTTATTACTGTTTAGTTGTTGGATAATACTTATAATTTAATGATATTTAATAAGTATCCTATAATTCTAAACTTGATATCAATGCGTTCATTAAATGGATGTTCAGTAAGCTACAGTTTATTATGAGTTTTCTTACAGATAAATATCAAACTGAAGTGTATATAGTCTTGTCTATTTGTAATTATATAAGTTAAAATTTGTTAATTATAATATTATTATTATAATTGTGCTTTAAAAGTATCTGAATCGATTTAAATAAATTATCATCTTCATCTGTTACTATTTAATTTTAGTGATGGAATATTATCTTTTCTTTGTTTTCAAAATATGAATTTAATTAATTCTATTAGAGAGATTTCCAGTAGAAAAGTATGACTATTTTTTAGTTCTAAAAATAGTGGTAAATTGCTTAGTAATGTTACCTACTAATAAATAATTCTTAAAATCATTTGAAATAATATATATTTTATTATAGTCCATCTCTCCATAAGTATTAACTATTTATTAACCTCATATTAATCTACTTACTTTATATAAATTCAACCAATTTTCTTTGAAACTAATAATTACCTAATTATTTTTGTTTAGACTGGTTCTTTTTCATTTTATATTTAAACTTGGAAAATTTCAACTTACAAAGAATCCCTAGGTTATTAAAGTGGGATTTGATGTTCCCGTGGCAATGCGCTAATGATGATCTAGTTGATAAGTCTGCTAGTCACTTTGAGGTTCAAGGTGATGTTGATTAACTAGCTTTAATCACTGATTCCCATTTATCGAGAAGAAATTATCAACAAAGACTTTATGAGTTATTTCAGTTAAAAATTAATATATTGTTCTAGTTCAATTTAAAAACATATTTGCTAATATTTTTAGGAAATTACGCTTAATGAAGCATGTTTATTAGATTGCACTCTGTAGTATATTGATCCTAATATTGTTAAACCTTGACTACACTATGATAGCCTCTATCTTAATAAATTCTAATTAAAGCAACTTTTATATTTATTACATTAATATTTATAATTCTAATGAATTCATTGATTTTATGATAAATTAAATGCTAATAGCGACTGTAATACACGGAATGGACCTAAACTTTCCAGCTTTTTCTCTTTCAACGCTTCAAAATTCTTGGTTGTCTAAATAGTAGTTTGATTTCCTTTACAATATAATCAAAGTATTTTTCAAATTAATAACTTGTTTTAGTAGATATTTTAAGGAATAACAGTTACCTGTGAGTGTTCTAGTCACAAATTATTTAGATTTATAGTGTTGTTAGATTTAGTCCATTTCTGTTGGTAGACTAAGTGATTAAGAGCAGTCTCCCAACTGAGATTTGTCTTTAATCTTCTCCAAGTAAGATGATGTAGATAACCTGACTGATTATCTCTGCCATGTCTTTTTTATTGAAAAATTTCTTTAAATACTGTAAACAGTTTAAAATGGATTTTATTGTTTATTAGGCATTAATAACTATTTAAATAAAGAAATAACTTCGAAGAAGGTTTACAGTAACATCATGATTTATACTTTTAATTCAACATTATTTACCGGTTACAATATCGTATTGTTTTCGAATTGTAAATTTAATCTTATCTAATTTTGGAATAACGTGATCGTTTTTTATATTACTCACATAACTTAAGTCTCTAAAAGTTATTAGAGGATTAAAACAGGCATTTACTTAAAAAATCATTCAATTTTTTAAGTAAAGAGACATCTTTTTATTTTATTAGAACTACTATTCAAAACCGACAATTAAAAGGAATTGAACTTGGTATAAGTAGAAGTCTGGCTTGCATTAAATATATCATGATAGTTTATAAGTTATATAAGCATATTAGTCAATAATACATTATTTTTCAAGATATGAAGCAGATGGAGAATGTTCATGCAAAAAAATGTAAGAAAAATATAAATACCTTTAATTTTTATTATTATACCCTAACTGCTAAGACCACAAAGGGCGCTTTACAGGAGCTTCTTATGGTGACATAAAGAGCAGAGAAGTCAAAAAATACTTTGAAAACGAAATTGATGAGAATTATGATAATGATTAGAAAGTTGAAATCTACTTGGAGATATAAATTTTCTATGATTTTTATAATTATTCATATCATTGTTAATATAATATCCATTATCGCCTATTATTATGATTTAATTCATCATTTCTTCTAGCTGCATCAGACCTTGATGATTTGAAAGAATTAATTCATCAGATATTATTAAATCATCAAAGTGGATAGCGGAACTATTGGTAAAATGTTTTATCTTGAGTTAGTTTCAGTGTTCTTTAAGATAACTTTGCAAATTTATAAAATTAAATGTATCATAGAAATGAGTCCATTTCGAGTTAATTGGAAAAGATAAGGTCACTACTCTACTGAATCTTTGAAGAATTATCATAGAAATAATATTAAAATCGCAATTGAAAGTAGATGATATCATCTGCTTGTAAGGAGCTCATAAACAATAGTTCAAAATACAATATAAGAATATGTAAAATTTCTTGGGAAAACTATTTACAGTTGTATAAAAAACAACGATCTCAGCAAATCTATGCTTTTAGAATTCTTGGTAAACCCAGATATTCCATATCCTTCATGTTTTTTAAAAGTTCATTGCCACGCTCTGATTCGAAGCTTATCTTGGGATTTCATTTGCAACAAAAAGGTTATCACTATAACGTATAGATAAAAAGATTTTTGTTAACTCATCAGAAAGGTAAATATTTAGAAATTAAGTAAACCTACCTCAAATAAATTAAAGAAATTATTTAAGTACCAAGATTACATCTGTTGAGGTGACCAAACCAGGATCTCCTAGAGTTGTAATGAGACAATGAAGGATGTGATTAACGTAAAAACCACGAAGCATTTTATTATATACAAGTTACCTTATCAACCCAGAGATTTTTATAATTTATCAACATGTTTTTGAAAGTATTGAAGATAAGGACATGATACTTACTTATTAATGTACTTACACTAACTATCAAAATTATGATAAAAAGCAGCAACCTCCCGCATTAATTGTACATAATAGAGTAATTAAAATTCTGAATACCTAGTTTTAAAAGTAGAAATAATGCATGATAAATAACTCAGTAAATTAAAAATTAATAGTTAAATTTTATATGGTTTAAGTTGCAATAAATTTAAAGAAGCAATAGCAGTTCTTATGATGTATATTTTCATAAAATCGCTAAATATAACAATAATCCTCAAAAATAAATCTATTTATTCCCTCAATTTTCTCATACATTAAGCATTTTCATATATAATAATTTTATAATATATATAATTAAAATACCAAAGATCTATCTTATTATATTCTTTCTTAAGGAATATATCTTCTTAAACTACCTCCTTCTGACTTTTCTTCAAATCCTAGTTTTCTAAATAATATTTTGGTAGGAAATTAAACAAATTTAGTTGAAAATAATAATTAAATATTAAATTGCATGAATACAATTGATTTATTTTTTCTTAAATTAAATTGAATTATTCATTTATTATTGCTTAGTTTTACAAAAATCAAATAATTTAATAAATAACAAATAATATTGAATATAAACTATTGATCTTAAAATGATTAAAAATAAAATAAATCATATGAGGTTCTTTTAATTTAAAAAGATAATTTTATATTAAAGTTGAAGAATGATTGATTGTGAATGTTTTTAATTACGTAAAATTCTAAATTAATTTGCTAAATATAGTTATTTTATAGTTTATATACACCTCAAAGTTTTTCTTGTTTGATCTGCAGCATTTATTATTACAATATTAGATTTAAATATTAGTTTTTAATTTTAAACTGAATTATTATTATTCAAAAATTGCACACGTTATATGGAATTTTTCCACTTTTTAGACATCAAGTTTTTGACTTGATCTCAATTATGAATGATCAGAAATACTCAGACGATAACAAAATATTCTACTATTACAACTCTAACTTTAACTGCTACTACTCCATTCACAACTACAACCTAAAAATTACAATTTAAAAAGATCATTAGTCAGAAAAATTCTTACAGCCACGAAGTTGGTGTAGCTGTAGTTTAAAGCAGAAGTAGAATTTACCTAAAGTTTGTGTTTTATCAATAATTTAGAAATTGCACTCTTCTAGTCTGTTTTCATCGTAATTTTTGAAAAGGTGTTGTTAATTATTATTATTGTGGTAACTTCTTTAATCTAGCTTGATTTTTAATTAAAAAGATAATACATTTTTAAATATTTAATGAAACTTAGTCATTGTATAACTTCATAAGAATATTTTACATAAACTAAATAATTTATATTTTTGTATCCAATTAATTTATACTTTAATGAGTGATTTGAATAAAACGAATCAATCTGTTATCTCAGTGGCTTTTATTTCTCTTTCAGAATGATTATTAACTATCACACTTTTTATCAAACATTTACCCTTCAAAGTGGATTACACCTACTAATTAAAGTAAATGCTGTTGGTTTTAATATCTTTTTACAAGTACCATCTATTATAAATAACACATTGGTGGCAATCCATACATTTCTAGATTATCATATATTTTTAATAGTGCTTAGGCTTTTTCCAAGAGTCCCATATGTGCAATCTTAATATTGATGGAATTTGTTAAACTAATGTCGTCTATTCTTTCAGAGGTGTGAATGAATCTATCATTTTCAATTTAGGCAGCATCTTCATCAACTTTTTATCATCCTCTATTGACTTATAGTATTTTTCATTGATATTATATTTATTTGTAATTATTCACTATTATTTTCCATAATGTTTAATCTAATTTTTTGAATATATTTTTAATGTGATACTTTGAAGTTATGAAGGATTTATATGAGGTATTTGTTAAGAAATATTATACATTCATGAAGATCAATCCAATCTAAAACTCATGGGCATGTTGAAAGAACCTCTCAGCATAATTAAAATAATTTCGTATTAATAAAATGCTAGATAGTTACAGCTTTTATCTTTAAATTAAAAAATTACAATATCAAGTTAGTATTCCTAATTAATATCTGAATTAATTGCATATAAATCAGAAGATTTTTTACTATGTAAATTATGAAAATGATATTACTAGATCATCAGCTATGATTAAATAGCGAAAAAATAAACAAAAATAATTACTAGCAAGAAATAATAGTTATAAAAATATTAGGGAGTAACTTGAATAAATCGAAGAATTTAAGTAAGGGTAATATATATTAGTAAGAAATTATAGGCTTAAAGTCAGGGGATTGTAATAATTAATATATATTTAATAAGTATTAAATATGTTCAAGTAATTGACAAGACTATGAATCCATTGCAAGAATCGACTTCACAAAGTAAGTATTTTTCTCTGGAGATTCTTCATTTATATTTTAATTGGACATTTAACTCATAGGTAAATGTAGGCTGCTCAACTTAATGACACTGATCAGAGCAATGTTGCAAATGTGAAAACCACCCAATCTCTGCTAATTATTACAAGGAAGATAGAGAGGACCATAATTATTCGCCGGTAATAACCGTTGGCGGGTCTGGGGTTTGAGGCATGTCCTCTCCAGTTGGGCAAGCTGCAACCCACCTGACAATCTGACTCTGATCAGGTAATTTATATTATATTAATATAAATATTAAATCTATTTAGACTTAATATCAAAGTGTTTCCTTATTAAAAAGCCCGATTCTCTTCATAATATTTACAAAATAATATGAATTTAAAAAATTATAAAAGTATATTATATACGAATTAAATGCCTTAATATTTATAAAATTAGAAATATGATTTATTAAGTGTGAATAAAATTTTATTTAATGCACTTATTAAATTTTATATTTAAAATTAAATATTAAGAAAAAAATTAAAATTTCAAATTATTTAAAATGCTATGATAATTTAAAGTTTTTCTTCAATACATTATACCAAATAAAGTAAAAATTCGTAATAAAAATATCAAATTATTGGCTGCCTTTTTAAAGTAAAAAGGTTTTATAAAAATAGTAATATAGTATAGATGATTTGATGATAATTTTTTTAGGTAAATTAAGGAAGACCTTATGTTATGGCCGATACTCACAATGTTAAATCACTCAAAAGTGACTGACAACATGTTTATCCAGTTTTGTGAATCCTGATTCCAACTTCTATTTTATTCTACTACACAGTGTCACTGTCTTACAACTAGTCTATACTTCCGTGTATAAATGAATGGTTAGTTCAGTCCAGCCTCCTTCCCAATATACTCCAAACTTGCGAAAGAAAGGGGCATCCAACTTATTTACTACCTACTCTTGTTTTTCTCATCAAATAGGAGGCGTACAGCTTTAAACCAAACTAGAGCTTTCGTACCAAGATGTCACTTAAGCCCTTATACAAGTCACTAATGTGCATATAAAGAAATATGTGCTTGCTCGATATATATATTAGTGGAAGCAGGTAGATATCCAGGTTAACCATGAAAAGGTGGGTTGAGTAAGCCCGCAAAGATATTTTGTCAGGGCTATGCACAATCTTCTCTCACACATATTTTTGGCTCCCGCAAAGTGTCACACATTGTAGCTTGACTTTAAAAACTTAGATCTCTACAGTCCCACGCTTATTGATCAACGATAAGATGAATTGCAGAGAATATTAATAAAATACATAAAAAATGGGGGAAATAAAAAATGATAATTAAACTTGCTAAAATATAATTGAATTGGGAAAATTAGATAAATAAATCAAAATTCAATTTAATATAATAAGTATCAGGCATGTAATAGAGAGGCT
This sequence comes from Oxytricha trifallax, assembly GCA_000711775.1. NCBI lineage: Eukaryota > Ciliophora > Spirotrichea > Sporadotrichida > Oxytrichidae > Oxytricha > Oxytricha trifallax. Next base: position 13,250 of record ARYC01007186.1, read on the forward strand.
TTAAGATCAAATTACTAAACGGATAAACATGATTAGAACCTAATGTTTAACTGTTTACTGTTTAATTTGAAATTATAATAATTATTTTAATAATAAAAAGTTTGATCAAAATTATTCAAACTATTAAACTAATAAACATTTAAACAATCACTACTCATGATGTTTACCTGCTAGTCAGTGGCACTGAAACCATTAATAGATTATTGGAGATCTAGCAATTAAACAAATAAACACTAGCCAGATTAGTTGCGTTTCTGTTTATTTTTTAGTAAACATTTAAGCATATAACCAAACGAAAAACTTAAGTTTAATTGTTTATTATTAAATTGGGTTTTAGACGCAATCTTTATATATAATTAACTAAGAGACATCGTAGATGAACGTGATCGTTGATCATCGTTCTCTAGATCTGCTTCTATGTTTTCCTCACACTCAGAATGTGTCTACTTGTCGTCTGCCTTATTATCGTCTACAATTCCCTTGTAAAAATGTCTTGCCTAATCAGCTGCTTTGAATGGGAATGGCTCTTCTCCCTGGTGCGATTGGATCTCAAGTTTACATATTGTTAGTCTCTCCATAAATACGTTCCGATTCTTTTTGCTCATCTCTTCAAATGGTAGGTCATTAATCGTTATCACCACTGATGTATTCTTGAAAGCCAATTAAGTTTCTCAATATTTATTGTCAATTGCGTATCCTCTTTAATCGTGAACTTCTTCATCCTCGCTATGTACTTTTTCTTTCCAAAAAAACGCAAATAATTCATTTCATCCATCATGATTATCTATCTTCTTTAGCAACCTTCACAAAGAAATGAGAAACTCCATCTTCTAGTACATAGCAAATGAAGATTTCCTTTAACATTTCTCCAATTGTTGTCTTCCCAGTGTTCGTTGGTCCCACTATCCACACTCTATTCCTAATGCTTCTTCTTTTCATTTGTGTTGTACAAGGCATCCACGACCTCTCCTTATCATAATTATGAAAAATAACAAGGAATCGATAAATAAAATTAAAATCAGATATAATTAATAAGTATTCTTAAACAAATATGCAAAAGTCATATCCAGATTTAGTTACATTTTCTTACTACTCTCCTTGATATTAAGCTCCAACTTGTCATTCTTATTAGAGTTTATGCAATTCTTTCTGATGTCTTCTGAATTCTCTGTCGTCTGCCTTCGTGACTTCTGCTGAATAGTATTGCTAAAATATTGAAAAGTTTAGATATGTTGTTATAACTTGCAAATTTTGTTGAGTAACCAGCTGCCAGAAATCTGCCATTATTTATATTCATTTTTGCTTAATTATTAATTTTAGTTTCTTAAATCTTTCAAGTTATTTATCTTAAATGTCTGAAATTCTGCCAGTGTCCATCCTAATACTTTCTCCTTTCCTGATTCCTTCTTCAAAAGGTACTCTTGCAGTGATTTTGCAGGAGGTGTGTATTCCATCTTGATTAGATTTGACTCTTTAATTAATCACACAGTGCTGCTTCATTTTCTACTCTAACTGCGCTATTAGAATTAATGATTTGACATCACTGCTTTGTTGGCGGTAGAATTTATAAACACTTTTATGGTTCTCACCTTCAAGATAGAATAAGATAAATTCATTAAGCATTAGTTCTTTTGGGTTAGCCGAGCTCTTTGCAATTTATTGAAACGATTGGTTTAGTGAGATCTTGCAAGAATGAGTCATGAATTGGTTCTCGTCGCCATAGATTATTTGCAGCTTTGGGTGCAACTTGAATAAGTTTCTCTCGCTAGATTTAGCAAAGTTTATAGCCGTGATCCCCATCTTTTAAAGAATCTTGAAACCACTGTACTTTTAGCTGGTGAAATAGAGTCTGTACAAGCCGCCATTATTTGCCACAATATTGACGACAATAAAGAACCGCTTGGTAATCTCATTATAATATATATGGGTATGGGAAAGAGATGACATTGCTTACTTGTAATCAGTTTCCACGTTCTTCTAATCAACGAATGGTTGCTCCAGGGTCTGCTTTAGCACAAAAAGAGCCTTGTAGTTGTAGTTTGTGTCTCCATCTGTTTTATATCAATATTGTTATGTAAAGTGCATGTAGCGATAGTACATGTAGTTGTCATAGTGACATTGTCTTGAATATTTAATTTATTAATAAATAAATCTAAAACCCAATTTAATAATAAACAATTAAACTTAAGTTTTTCGTTATGTTTATATGCTTGAATGTTTACTCAAAAATAAACAGAAACGCAACTAATCTGGCTTGTGTTTATTTGTTTAATTGCTAGATCTCCAATAATCTATTAGTGGTTTCAGTCAAAACCCCAAAACCTTTTAAGTAGTTTGATTGAGTTTTTGATTGATAAAAGTAGACAATTAGTGCATACTTTATTAGGGTTTTAATAGGGTTTATGTAGGGGTTTAATGTTTAAATATTAGTATTTTAAGTGAGTATAACAAGCGAGTTTTTAAAATATTTCACAAACATAAGCTTAGAGTCATGTGGTAGTTCTCTTAATTTTTATCTTTCTAAGTTGATGTTTGATTTTTTCTATTGTTTGAAAATTCTCTTAGCTTGGCTTGATAATAGTTGAGTATGCAAGTTCTCTGAGACCTCCATTTATTTTATTTTTCTCGAGATATTGTTTGATTCTTTGCTTAGAATCTCTCTCATCCCTACAGCTAAAGTAATCGTTTCTTGTCATGTCGCTCTCTATTATTATTATTACTGCTAGAGCCCATATATCCCATTAAGTGTCTCCATCTCTTCAATCCTCTCTCTCTGGGAAATATCCATGAGTGCCGTATACATTTCCTTTTGCAGAGGCTTGCACTCTTTGAGCTCTGTTGAAGTCAATTATATAAACTCTAAGAGGCTGAAAGTTTATCATGATGTTCTCTGGCTTTAAGTCTCTATGAACATAACCAAGCTTGTGAAGCTCTTCAATCCCTCAACTATCTGCTAAACAATCTAGCCAGTTTATCTCTGACATCTATTGTCAGATAAGAATTCTCTGTAAGTCATTTCAAGTAATGGAAGCCTGAAGGCTACATGATCTTTACCAAGTAAAATAGCATCAAGCTAGATGATATGCCTGCACTCATTTAACTTTACCTTTTAAACAGCATAATACTCATTAGCAAACTCCATTTGGAACTTGCCATCAGCAAGGAAGTAATTGAAAGGATATATCTTGTAGGCATATTAGTCATCAGTAATAACTCTCTTCTCTATTTTATCTTCAAGAGTGAGGTAGCTTTCTAGGCAAGAATCTAAGTCAATAATTTTTAATATGAAATCTTCATTGCCTCTATTTTAACCATCATTTTATTGATCTCAGTGACTTGAAAGTTCTTGACTGCTTTCTTCATTTTAACTTATTCTAGACTTCAACTCTAAGAGACTCCACTGGGTTTCTTGATCTTCTCTTTTAGAGGAATCTATTCCCTGTAGAATCATGAATAAAGACAAAACTTTAATTGTGCTTTTTCTTTAAGTGCACTTTGAGGTCTCTAGTATGAGAATATAGCTTCTCACAGAACTCACAAACATACTTCCCATCTTTCTTTTAATGCTTGAGATATAACCTTGGCATATCGTTGTGTATATCTCTCAAATGTCTCTTATAAGTTGAGTTGTAAGGGAAAACTTTATTGCATTCTTTGCATTAATAGTCACCTTTGGCTGGTATTTATTAATGCTCTATGGATGGTTGTTTAACCTCCTCCTCAATTTGCAAAGCTTTTTTGATTACCTCCTACTTAATTTATATTTAAATCTCGAAGCTAGACTGTCAAAGTTGTCATAAGTAGGCTCCCACTGAGTATAAGTGTCTCTGGTCTCTACTTTTCTTGGTTGCTGGAATGATAATTTTTATTGACTTGATCGAAGTAATGCCGCTCTTCTTAACAGGCTAGCGCTCATTTTAGTTTGTTGATATATTTTATTATAATAATGATAAAATATACCTTAATAAACTATAGCAGTCGAGTATAAGACACTCTGGTAGATTCTTTGCTGAGAGGTAAGAAAATTAACTAACCATAAAAGACTGTAAGTTGACATATTTTATGAGAATTTTAAACATTTTAGTAAATTAAAATACTCCTAATGAAGTTTTGTTTCTCTAGGAGGTCCTCCAAATCAAGTTTGAACTTAATTTGGAGGACCTCCTAAAATAATTAAACATTCTAAACCCCAAAACCCCTTAATGAGGTTTATAAGTGCTTTGATTGATGATGGTAATGTTGGGGATTAGGGTTTCTTTTTGATTTTAAGCATTAATTTCACTCTAGTTATAAAGATAAGGAAGTTTAATATGATCATTTTTTTTATATTCAACTTATATATTTTTATGTTTATGTATACACTCAAAACCCCAAAACCCCTTAATGAGGTTTATAAGTGCTTTGATTTGCAGGGAATTTGTTAGGGGTTGGGGTTATTAATTAAATGCGAGACAAAATATCAAGCTTTTGGGGTCTATTTATGATGAAGAGTATATAGATTTAGTGTTTAAACTGTGCTATGGATGTGATATGTATAGGGAATAACTCAAACCAGTACTGAACTATAAGTCTATTGCACTGCTCTTAAAGCGTAGTCCATCAACTGTTCGTTCTCACTGATTGAAAGCTGTGTAATTAAAACAATAATAGCTGAATTCTTAGCCAAAGAGGAAGTCAAAGTTTCTATAGAAGCATATTGACTATCTTATTAATATAAAAACTTTGAAGTATTGGGCTCACTTCTCTCTCGACTAACGAGCTATTATGTTTCATCGCCAGTTCCCTGAGTTGAAGATCTCTGCATAGTCTGTTGCAAACATTTATAAACGAAACGGTTTCTCTTACAAAGGTGTAAATCGTATAAAGAGAGTAATTGATTTCACTCTGCCATTTTACAACAACAACTTAAATTATATTTATAATTAAATGCAGAGAGCCTAATAGAATAATATTAAGTTTATTCATGCTGACGAGGCTGTGTTTGCCTTAAACACTTTATCTAGAAGTCTTGGTATAAGAGGCATAGCAACATAGAAGTATATGACTAGAAAGTCAAGGTATAAACAATGGAAATTCTTGGAGGAATTAGCGAGGATACTGGTTTAGAAACTTATCTTATTCATCCTCGCTCTATTAGGACAAAGTAGTATATAAAGTTCTTAGAACAGCTGAGAGAGAAGTACCCTGAATAAGGATTATACTATTCGTTGATAATCTTTCTGTTCATAAGACCAAAGAAACAAGGAAGAGTTATGAACAACTAAGAATAGCGCCAGTCTTTAACGTACCTTACAGTCCATAGTTTAATGGAATTGAGTTCTACTGGGGAATATTAAAAGGTCATTACAAGAAACTGCTGCTATCTCACTTGATGCATGACCTACCTATCGATACAGTTGACTTTATTAAAAGCTCAGCGAAGAGAGTAGATAATTTATTGGCTTAAAAGTGTGTGAAAGAAGGGAGAGTGAATGTATGTAAATAAGTTTTGTAGTTAAGATAATGAATATATAAGTCACATTTAAAA